>JAHDIT010000066.1:0-79288 GCA_019232045.1 Ogataea degrootiae
ATTAAACAAAAACCGATTATGTCATCCTCATCGTCACAAGAATCTTATGACGCTCCCGTCACCAACTCATCCCGTTATATCTTCACAAAAAAGAGTGAGGCGGTGTTGGGTATTTACTCAGAGTTAATAGTGCTTTCAGATATCGGAATTTCCTCAACTCAGCGCTAGAAACGAGAATCTTTACTACATGGCTTATATGGAAGAGGCTATTAAAGTAAACCACAATCAAACGAATAACACCTGTCGAAACATCTCAATAGCTCATAATACTTTTGTGCAGTTAGAAAGCTACACACTTCTTGGAAGGACATCTCGGGTAAACTGAATTTGGCTACCAGGAAAAAGGGAGATTTTGGTAGAGGGATCTTGACAGCTTTTATAATGTTTAGAAAGATTAAAAAGGTTAGTTTGACAGGACTATTGGGATTCTTACACAAGGAGACAAATAGAAAGATAAATTTTTACAATTATTCACTTGAAACACTTCAAACTTGTTTCATATTATTTAGAACGTTACTATATTCTAGAACAGGTACATTCTGAAACATTTACTTTTCTTCAAAACTGATTTTAACATATATTTTCAATTAACTTAAATAAGTCTATATTTCTCTCTCTTTTTGCACTATGTAACTTTATAAGAATTTAATAAAAGATCAGCGGTTTCACCTGTTTTTAAGCCTATATAGTATTACGATTACACAGTATCCTTTATAAGGTTTAAGTATAAGCCTGACAGTGATCACTGTAGGCAGCTTCGATGAGAGTAACTGCATTAGATCCGAATACTTAGTACATACAACGCTGCAGAAGCGTAGCAGTGATATGTGGATGTCTTACACTAACTGGGAAGACAATGTTGGAAGCATATCTGATCTCGAGAACTGGAGAGAAAATTATCAACTTGCCAATGATCTTAATTATAACGTCATTCTAGGAGCTGTTAACCAAGTACAAGACTGCATAATTGAATGCTGTTATTCAATGGAAAACAAATATTGCGTTGGAATTGGGTTCAGTAGTCAGGAAGGTCAAAATTGTTGTGATATTATCTTTGTGATACAAAATTACCTATGTCATACGAGGCGCATGTGGCGCGGTACATATGGCGAGGTAGATTCTGAAAGATTCATGAAGGGTACAGGCTCTAGTCTCTGGTCTGAAACAGAAGGTATATAAGTTGGTTAAAGCTCAATAAAGCTTTATATACTAAATAGTTTTTATGTTCTTCTTTGAGTTCTATTCTGTTTACTCAAGTATATAGGTTTTCACAGTTCAATAAGAATTATACATTTTCTATTACATTATAGAAGCTTGCTTATGGTTCATCATATGCTATTAATTAGTTTATAGTCATTATGGATGTTCATCAAGGTAGAGTCTCCCTCTTTAACATAGTCTTCCTAAAACATATAATGACATATTTGCTTTCTATTTTTCAACATCTATTACATATATCTAATTAAATTGATTCTTTTAGTTTTTCTGTTGTACATTTTACATTGCGTTTTCACATGGTGAGAGGAACGTTTTTTTTATGCTTACCCATAATTGGGTTAGGACACGACACTTTCTTATATATAGAACCCTCGGAATTTCCTCTTTCCACTTTCCTCTTTCTCATATACTCTTTCCTTTTTGTCTCCTTTCCTCTTTAAGTTACATCTCTAGAAGAACACCAGAATATCTTTGTTTGAGATTATTGAAATCAAAACTTCTACCATTTACAAAATTTATATTCACTGTTTGGACCTATTATTGGACTCGACAAATAGTCTTATATATAAAATAAGAAAAAATATTATGCTTAAACAATCTGATACTGAATCATTGGACTCTGCTGCTGAAACAAGACCCCGTGTATTAAGTTGTTGGTATTTAGCAATGGGGGTTGGGGTATTGTGGGCGGTCCCGCTTCTATTCGTTCTTTACATGATGGCAACCCACGAAATTGTTGTGGAGAATGAGACGGCACCAGAAATCGTCATACTAATTGCACCTTCTGGTGAAGGGTGGACAAAAGGTTATAGATAGATGTATCACCTTTTTTGGATGGACAGTTGCAGGGGCTAATGGCTTATATTCGCTATCATGCGGTTCATCTTGGGCGAGTTTCTTTGGGTGGGTGGTCACTGCTACAATAGCAACCAACTTAGCAAAATGTACTGTTGCAGGAGTTACGCTCATCGCCCTCAACTGGGGTATCTCGGTCTTGTGGGCATATTCTACCAATAATGATTGGAAGTACGATGAAGGTAGGTGGTTTCGCTAACGAGCGCTTGCCAGCATGACAACGCAGATTAAGATCAAATATAAATAAATACTATAGTGTAATAGAGATTGTGACAATACTCTGATTACTATGCCGCTTACTCTACCTTAGTTTTCCCTACCTTAGTCTCACTGTCGAGAAGAGATTTCTCGACGTTCTCCTCTATAACCTGAAGGGTTTTTGGTCTATATTAATTAAGTATTTCTTGCCTTTACGTATGTTAGTTAGTTACCTTTTTGCCTTCTAGCTGGTGAATCTTCTGGGAAGGTATACCTTCGCCTAAAGATACACATTTAGGCCGTATATACGAAACTAAGACTCAGCCTCTACACTAATACAATCAATAGTAGACAGGCTAACTATTACATATTCTGTTATATATTTGTTTTAATTGATTTGCTATTTTAGTATACTTTCTGTTTCAAATGTACTATTTTTTTTTTCTGTATCTACTATTTTACTCTTTCTGTTAGACATTTTATATTCTGTTGTGCTTGGTGGGAGCAATGTTTTTCTAGTCCAATAATTGGATTAGGAGACGACTTTTTTTATATATAAAGCCCTCAGAATTCCCACTCTGTCTCCTTTCCTGTTTAAGTTACACTCTTAGAAGAACACCAGAATATTTTTCAGATATTTTTGAAATCAAAACTTCCACTATTTACAAAATTGATTTTCACTGTTTGACTCGATTATTGTACTCGAGAACTAAGACATATATTTCAAATAAGGCAAAACGATATGGACAATAAATCTGATCCAGAGGCAATGGACTCTGCTGCTGAAACAAGACCCCGTGTATTAAGTTGTTGGTATTTAGCAATGGGGATTGGGGTATTGTGGGCAGTCCCGCTTCTATTTGTTCTTTACATGATGGCAACCCACGAAATCGTTGTGGAGAATGAGACGTATCACCAGAAATCGTCAAACTAATTACATCTTCTGGTGAAGGGTGGACAAACACGGTTATAGATAGGTGTATTACCTTTTCTTGGATGGATAGTTGCAGGGGCTAATGGCTTGTATTCGCTATCATGCGGTTCATATTGGGCGAGTTTCCTTGGGTGGGTGGTCACTGCTACAATAGCAACCAACTTAGCAAAATGTACTGTTGCAGGAGTTACGCTCATCGCCCTCAACTGGGGTATCTCGGTCTTGTGGGCATATTCTACCAATAATGATTGGAAGTACGATGAAGGTAGGTGGTTTCGCTAACGAGCGCTTGCCAGCATGGCAACGCAGATTAAGATCAAATATAAATAAATACTATAGCTAATTAAAATGTTTCTTTATTTTCTCAAAATAAATATAAAATGTGCAGCAAAAAACAAAAAGATAAAAGCAAAAGTAAAATATTGTATATTTGAAATAGAATGTATACTAGAATAACAAATCAATTAAAATAGATATATAATAGTGTAATAGAGAGCATGATATTACTCCGATTACTACGCTGTTTCTTTCCCCTTTTAGTAAATTGCTCTACCTCATATTTATAGTCGAGAAGAGTTATCTCGACATCTTTTCCAGTGACTGGAAGGGTTTTTGGTCTGTTTATTTATGTATATTTTACCTTCACATATGTTATTTAGAACATTTTTACCTTCTGGAAGAAAGTCAGTCTTCTGGGAGGATATACTTTCTCCTAAAGATATAACATTTAAGCCATATACTCAGAACTTAAGACCAGCTACTACTTATTATACAACCAAAAGTAGTCAGGATCGCTTTTACAACCTCTATATCTTTCATCTATGTACTTTACTTATTACATGTTATTACTCCTATCTTAACACTATTCTTATATAGCAAATTACATATTACATATTACATATTAAATTACAAGTTTCATATTACACTACATATTACATTGCTACAATTGATATAATTACATATTATATATTACATAATTACACCTTACATTTCTACAGATTTCCAATCTTTTAAATTAACGGCTATCAATTATGTTTGTCTTTGAATATGGTTTTGATGTCTCTTTTGACACACTGAAGTCTGCTACTTATAGTCTGCAGTCTGAACAGAAATTTACGGAAAAGTGGGATTTTCCAAGCTTCAAGATGTGGCTCAAAAGAAAGCTGGCAACTGTAGATATGGTTAAAGCCAAAATTGAAAAATCAGCTCTTTTCAGCTAGATGGAATGAATGGACTGGAGTTACTGGGAGGTTTAAATCCAACGCTTAAAAACTTGAACAGCTTCCATCGTATTTTATTGTTAGATGAGTTTGTTACCAACGTCAAAATGCGGTCGAAAAAGGAGTTACATAACAAAAAGGAGTCTCTATGCTTCTACTTTCCAGGTTTAAGATCATATGTCCCCATCATCATGCTACTAAGATATAATACACCTGAAATCTCCACCTTCTTAAGAGCATTCGACCATTTCAACTCTACTGAATTTGATCAATTAAACAAAAATCTAATTCAGAGAAATATTGATGGTCTTAGGGAAGAAACAATCTTATGCAATGATGGTCCAATCAGATCAAGAACTATCAACGAATTTGGTGAAGAAGGATTTCTAACAAATCATAACGAGGATGCTCATATTGCTCTGAGTAACGCCAAGTGTTATCTGGGCGGTAAGTTAGGTCACATGGGCAGATCTTGTCCTCGTGATAAGAGGAAGAAGAACTTTGAACAAGTCCAACTAGTCGAAATCCCTACTGAATCGGATACTACTAATGATGACTGGTCCTAAGATGAAGAAGAAGAAGACGAAATCAATTTTTTGAAGAAGTCAACTCTAGGGAAGAAATTCGTCATGCAGATGAAGGTACAGTTGAATTTGTTTTGGAAACAGGTGCCGCTACTCACTTAGTTAATGACGGAGCCATTCTCTCTAAAGCTCGTCCTTCAACATCTACCATCAGTGGAGTAGGAAGTGTCAAAATATCAGATGGGAAGATAATGTTAATTTGGAAAAGCTTGCCTCGCATGATTTTAGAGTGCTTGAATCATCTTCTCGAAATTTCTTGTCTGTTGATCGATTAACTGAATCCGGTCTATCTGTCGTCATTAACCATGATGTCTTTAATGTGCTGAAAGGGAAAGAAGTTATTGCGAAAGCATACAAAGTTGGAAGGCTATGAATGCTAAATGCAGATAATGTTAACAAACCTGTTCTGAATGTCGAGGACAACACTGAGACAGAAGTTTAGCATTGCATCGGTTATATGGGCATGCATCCTTTAATCAAGTTAAAGTTCTGATTGACCTAGACCATCCTGAGACTACAATCAAGAATATTCTGAAGACGTGTTCGGAATGTGCTTCACTAGTCCCCAGATCCGGTAGTGCACAAGCCTCTCATCAACGGAAAATTTGGTCATAGGTGAACGTCTGCACGTTGATGTCAGAGGTCCGATTAACGGAGATGGTCTGCTAGTCACTGACAGAAAGCCAAAGTTTGTGGGCGCTAGAGTGTTGAAAACCAAATCTGAGGTATCCTCCAAAATGGTTGAAATTATCAAAGTTTTCAACAATCTATTAAAACTAAGAGCTTTTCATGTTTGTTTTCTCAGAAGAGATAATGAATTCAACACTAAAATGCTGAAAAGTTTCTGTGAAGATCATGGTATAGTCTCCGTGACGAGGATTGCACTGGTGCTGGAATTGATACAATGGTTCTTGAACGGTTAATATGTGGGAATTGGTACAGCCAGAGCAGACTTTGGTAATAGCTTTCCTACCAGAGTGTCTCAAATGGAACACATCTGTTACCTAAATGGAAATATTGTCAGCTGGGTTACTAGAAGACAAAAACTGTGGGCTCCTTCATTAACGGAAAGTGAGTACATTCGGATGTATGAAGCTATAAAGTCCACGATGTCTATTTTTGTTAAAGGAAATAATTATCAAGGCTGAGTATATGAATCTGGGAAGGGGGGGGGGGGAACAACCTGCCAGTATTAACATTATGTGCCCATAAGCATCACCATCAAAGATCCAAACATATAGATGCCAAGTATCATTTTATTAGACAGCTAGTCACTAAGAAAATGGTGAAGTTGAACTATGTGCCTTTAAAACAAATGTTGCAGATATGCTAACAAAAAACTTAGACATCACCTCGTTTCAAAACTTGGTGCCATTTTTATTATCTGATTAAGTATCCTTTATTGTCTTCTACTTATTCTTTATTTTTTATTTTCTTATTTTGAGTGTTACGTCCTTATATTGCCATATAGTTCTGGTTAAATTATGCAATAAAGATTTGCCATCAATTTGAACAGATCGATATAATTCCACCGAGGGCATTACCACCAACAATTTATGGGGGTCTGAGAAAAAGTATCTCCATTTTATTTTAATTCAAACACCACTCCTTTCAGTTCCGGCACTAATCCTTCAGTTATATAAGGACCTCTGTAAAAGTGACTAATACTTTTAGTTGTATAGAAGTAATAGCTGGTCTTTAGTTTTGAATGTATACTGCTTAAGGGGTATCTTTAAGCGAGAAGTACATTTCCCCAGAAGACTGACTCTTCTAGAAGGTAAAAGGGTCACTAACTAACGTACGTAATGGTAAGAAATACATAATTAATATGGATCAAAAACCCTTCAGGTTGCCAGAAAAGATGTCTAGAAACTCTTCTCGCCTGCGAGTATGAGGTAGGGTAAATTACTAAAGGGAAAACAACTTAGTAATCAGAATAATAAGGATGATCTCTATTACAACCTCTATATCTTTGATCTAAATACTTTACTTGTTACATGTTGTTAACTGATGTTACATGCTGAAAACTGAAATAAGTGCACTATTTTTACACAATTAATTACTTGTTACATTTTCCTCATGGTAAGAGGAACGTTTTTCTATCCAATAATTGGGTTAGGACGCGTCCTTTTCTTATATTTAAAGCGCTCAGAATTCCCTCTCTTTATCCCTTTTCCTCTTTTTGTTTCCTCTTTGTTTCCTTTCCTCTTTGTTTCCTTTCCTCTTTGTCTCCCTTCATCTTTGTCCAACTTCATCTCTGTCTCCATTCATCTTTAAGTTATACTTCTAGAACTTCTAGAAGAACACAACAATAGATTTCAAAAGCCATTGAAATAAAAATCTAACCATGGATCCTGTTCCAGCTCTTCCTCAAACAAGAAGAGCGCAATTAAATTGGTTTTATATCTCAATTGTGTTCCTGGCATTATTCGAGCTCCTGTTCCTAATGTTTTTCATAATAGCCACTGGTATATGGGGTGGTTCAACCTTTGGTGCACAATCGGTCTTGGGCCGTAAAATTGTCGAACTCTCAGCACGATCTGATGGACTTGATAAAGCATGGTCAAACGCACTCATCCATGGAATCATCTCCGTCATGGGATGGGTAGCCACAGGTGCCAACAGTTTGTATGTTTTAATATGCGGCCCATATTGGGCGAATTTACTTGGATGGATGCTCCCGCCTACAGTAAGAGTGAACATGACGGCATGTCTTATTTTAGGAGTTATGCTCATCGCCCTCAACGTGAGTAGCTCGGTCTTGTGGGCATATTCAACCAAAAATGATTGGAAGTAGGATGAAGGTAGGTGGTTTCGCTAACGAGCGCTTGCCAGCATCGCAACGCAGATTAAGATCAAATATAAATAAATACTATAGCTAATTAAAATGTTTCTTTATTTTCTCAAAATAAATATAAAATGTGCAGCAAAAAACAAAAAGATAAAAGCAAAAGTAAAATATTGTATATTTGAAATAGAATGTATACTAGAATAACAAATCAATTAAAATAGATATATAATAGTGTAATAGAGAGCATGATATTACTCCGATTACTACGCTGTTTCTTTCCCCTTTTAGTAAATTGCTCTACCTCATATTTATAGTCGAGAAGAGTTATCTCGACATCTTTTCCAGTGACTGGAAGGGTTTTTGGTCTGTTTATTTATGTATATTTTACCTTCACATATGTTATTTAGAACATTTTTACCTTCTGGAAGAAAGTCAGTCTTCTGGGAGGATATACTTTCTCCTAAAGATATAACATTTAAGCCATATACTCAGAACTTAAGACCAGCTACTACTTATTATACAACCAAGAGTTTTAGCATGCATTAGAACAAAGGAAACAAACGAAACGTTGAAGCACGTTTAGATCTGTTTTTTTTAGTTTTTATTTTATTTCTTAGAGTTCACCTATGTTACCATTAAGGATGACTATATAATACACCGGGATGAATGACCGGTGTAAAGGTTTGAAAGATAACAAAACTTTACGCCTAACCATTTTCGCCAAATAGATTCTTGTCTTTTTAAGAAGGAAGAATGAATTCCGTTTATACACTTTATTGTGAAGGTTCGATAGTTATTTAAAACTGTTGAAAAGATTTTAAGATCAAAATTTTGTATTCAGACTTGATAATCTTTCTATCCAATCGATAGGAAGGAAAACTAAACAAGAACAGTAAAATAAACGGCTATTTATAATAAAGAACATAGGCCTTGACGAAGTCGTCACTTAAATAGGGAAATTCTAAGCATCAAAGGCAATGATCGCAAATTGAACGCAAATTGATAATAGGAAAAAATGTGTTGGATCTAATATATTTCTGATAATTAGATTATATTTACACGACCATTTAAGTTATTTGAATTTACTATCTGATTACCCTATTTTCATTGTATTATCAAACATTATGATTATACAATGTAGATTTTGTTGAGCAATTTCAATTACTATGGTACAGTGTGAGTAATGATTGTTCTGTCCAATCGGGTTTGTTAAAAAATACTTTCTGTGATGAAAATACATGTGAAAGTTCTTTACAGTTTACCCAACATATTACGAAGAAACAAACGTATAAATAGCGGACTAATTCTATAGTTATTCTTTATCTTACTTATATATTTTTACTCTGTCCTAATATGGGCAGGGAGGATCATAGGTCTTCTCTACATATTTAAAAGATGAAACAAAATTCCATACTTCTTATAAAAGATTGATTAAGTAACTAACAATTATGTCAGCATTGTCACAAGAATCCATAGCGTATAAAATCCCGTTAAAATGGTAAATTCCCAGAAGGTATAATGATAATAGTAACCGTATCCCATCGCGCGGACTCGCGAAGCAACAACAAAATAAGGGATCAGGAAAGTCCAATCAAAGGATTCCTTACATGGTCTTTTATGAAGTATGTTAATACAATACTTTAAAATTACTTGAGACTGATATTTACAAAACTCCTGGCACAATTTAATGCCAATGACTAAAGCAACAAACCATAATCTACTAAATTTTTGAAAAAAGAGTCAAGAGAATATTTTACAACCTCGATAACAACAGCGACTAATAGTTTTACACTTCCAAGAATCTTGTTAGAATAAAAGTAATGGCCAAGACAGGAATCGAAACTAGATATATTTTAAGCGTCAGGCTGAGCAATTTATCGTCTATTTTTCAATAGTCTTTCGGTTTTAGCATCGTAGTTTAGGGGCACTGTAGATTCTTTCAGATGCCCACCGGAAGATGTTGTTTTGTTTCAAAAACCACGCTACAGATGAGAAATAAAGGGCAACTCCAAGAAAGAAAGGGGGAATTTCAAGAATGATTTCGTCGGTTAGTAGAATTAAGGCTTCGAAATACTGTTATCAGATATTCAGTTTGTGCACAAGCACGGAAAATTCTGTTCAACACCAGCAATATCAAATCAAAATCTTTCTCCAATATTTACAGGCAAATAGAATATTAGAACTTTCTAAGAGCTATTCAAAGAAAGTCTGATAATTTGAAAAATGCTGAGTTGTGTCACCAACTTCATATCAACTAGAAAATCAAATGTTGAAACAGTTTCTTGAACTGTCAAAAGACTCCAGTGCAGATAATGAAAAGCGTATAGCGCCGACAATGGATTTAAAGTTGCCCATAACTGACCTTGATAGATTGGAAAGTGTGATAAACACTGAATCAATAAGCCAGACTTTGAACAGCCTTATTACTGATTTCGTCAACCATGATATATATCTATATTCAAAAGGTTATGTCCACGTTACAGATCAATTTATAGGTTTGATATCCTCGACTAGAAAGTTCACTGAACCAATAGCATTAAGTAACTACAGAAGTATAATAAAATATCTATCTATTAGGAACAAAGCCAAGAGGAAGTTTAAAGTCAGTAAAGCGAATGAGAATTTGAATAAAATCAAGAAGTTAAAACTAAAGCCAGACTTATCAACTTCGTTTATTTTATACTTTCATTTGAGAAAATCTAATTCAAAAAATCAATATTGGGTGGATTGATTAAAATGAACATCAACTTGAAACAGATTAAGGCTGACGTGGTAAAATTCAAACACTTAGAATTAAGCTCGATCACGAAAGCTTTGGATTGGATTGAACCGAACAATAGTTAAATTAATTCCAATTCTGAAAGCTTTGATCAGGTACTGCACTATATAATCGAATCATTAGTCAAGGAAAGCCGATCAATTCGAAATCATTTGTTAGAGCAGCAGCATATTTTTGAGTTTCATTGAATTAAGATACTGCTTGTATTTGTCTACCTATGTATACTCACACTTCTATAGCATCCCCTTTCTCCCAGTGCTACTGCAGCATAGTAACTGTCGCACCTTCATGTCACCCGCCCTAAAACTTTCCCAACACAAAAAAACAACGGATAAATTTTTTTGGTGGTCTCAAATTTGTAATTTGAAACTCACTGAGCTGTTAATTCATCCAACCAACTTTATAAGACAGCCTCTTTTCTTCAAATACACAGCTATTGTCATACATATTATATTTACATATACAATTGTTCACCTCGAGTTAATTGCTAATTTAAGTTGAACAAACTATAGTTTATATTCTTATTTTATATGCCATTTGGAAAAGTTAATCTTGATTAATTTGCCATCCTAATAAATAGTTCAAAAGAGATTCAGATTTGGTTCATTAGGAATACAACTCTACACTTATATCTTTGAAGAATCACTACCTATTATTAGTTAATTACATTTCTATATAAAAGAATATTTAAAGCTTATAAACTTTTATATATTTCTAATTAGTTTAATTTAGACACAGAAAGCGATATTTTACTAATAAAATAAAATAATTAATTTATATCAATATTGCCATCTAACAGAATTTACGAAAACAGAAGGAAAACCACAGTCTTATTTAATTGACAATATTATTTATTAGTTAGAAAAAGAGGAAGCAAAAAAGTCAAAAATATACTGATTCATACTAGTTTGATCCGTATTTTAATATTGTAAAGATAATATACTTTATATATTATATACTTAATCAGTTGAAAGAAAGAAAAAACAAACGGGAAAAATGTCCAACTTTGAAGACGACGAAGCTCTTTTCGATGACATCTATGACGATGACAAGGCAGATGCTAACACAGTTGCAGCCACCGAAGAATACAAGGAGGAAGCCACGAAAGTTAAACCAAATGGTGAACTAGACGATTACGAAGACCCTTCTAAAAAAGAAGTTGATTCAGTTCCGTCAGTCCCTGGAGTTTCTGATGCTAATGACCAACAACAACAAAATGTGGCAAATACCATGGCCGCATTGGCTGCAATGCAACAACAAATGCAACAACAACAACAACAAATGCAACCACCCCCATATGGTCAATACAATGACCAACATCAACAAGAACAACAAGAACAACAATTACCTCCTCCGCCACCACCATCTCAACAGCCTTTGGCCCCACCTCCTGCTGAACCATACCATGATACTGTTAAGGCCGATTTACTATCCAAGGACAAAGGTAAGATGTTTATTGGTGGTTTAAATTGGGAAACTACTGAAGAAGGTATGAAGGATTACTTTTCACAATTTGGTGATGTTGTTGATTTGACAATTATGAAGGATACAGCTACTGGTAGATCCAGAGGTTTTGGGTTCTTAACCTTTGCTACTTCTGAAAGTGTTGACGCTGTTGTCAAACAGCAAAGTCATGTTTTAGATGGTAAATTAATTGACCCAAAAAGAGCAATTCCCAAAGAAGAGCAAGATAAAACAGGTAAGATTTTTGTTGGTGGTATCGCTGCTGAAGTTACCGAGGATGAATTCAGCGATTATTTCAAACAATTTGGATCTATTATCGACTCTCAATTAATGATTGATAAGGATACTGGTAGATCTAGAGGTTATGGATTTGTCACTTATGATTCTCCAGATGCTGTTGATAGAGTCACTCAAAATAAGTATGTTCCATTCCACGGTAAAAACATGGAAATCAAAAGAGCGGAACCAAGAGGTCAACAGCAGGCCAGATTAAACGGTACTGGAAACAACATCCACATGAACAACCGTTTCAATGATCAGTATGGTCAACAACAGTCTCAAAACCAAATGGTGAACCCATATGCAGCACAAATGGGTCAAATGGGTCAAATGGGTCAAATGGGCCAAATGGGTGGAATGTACAACCAAAATCAAATGCAACAATATTGGGCACAAATGCAACAAATGCAACAATATTGGGCACAAATGCAGAGTAACAGCAACGGTGGAAACCAGCAATGGCAACAATTCCAAGCTAGCGACAACAACCAAAACTCAAACGATAATGGTAATGGTAGCAACGGTGATGGATCCAATGATCAGCTTGATGATAATGATAGAAACGGTGATGATGATGTTCCTAATCCTCAAGAATCTTCATTGAACTTACCGTCTGGTCCTAAGAATGGTTTAAGAATCAACAGAAATCAAAGAGGTAGAGGTGGTAGAGGAAGAGGAAGAGGTGGATTCAACAAAAGAGGTGGTAATTACCATCCTTATAACCGTTGAGAAATAAAATAGCCTGTATTCTTTGTGTATAATTTTTTATCTTACTTTCTATTTTAAAAATCTGTGCCTATGTTCTCTACTCTTGAATAATAGTAATAATCAGATCATAATCATAAAACGATCCCATATTTTTCTGTTAAATTTCCTTAAATTTCTCTGTGGCACAGCCTTTAAATTAACGACACGAATAATCTGTCATTGTTTAAATTTTTTTTTTTATTTTTTTCTTCTTTAAATTTTTTAAATTTTAATGGTACCTTTTACCAGAGTTGCCAATTCAAAGTCACAAAAAATACACACAGGCTACTCCAAATACATAAGAACTATCGAAACAAACAACAATGTCTAGCAGTAGTGATGAAGAAGAGTACGATATTGCTTCCAATTTAGTCTCTGGAGATTTAGAAAGTAACAGCGAGTCCGATGACGACCAATATTCAGACAATGATGAAAGTAACATGCAAGATGAAATTCTAAGTGATGATGAAGACGACGAGGAAGCTGAACAGCCATCAAAGAAGAAACAAAAAAAAGAAAACAAACCAATACAACTGACATCAACGTCATCTACCAACCCTTTCCCGTTACTAGAATTAAGTGACAATGAAGATTTAAAAGATGATAAAGAAGATCTTGAGTATTTTCAAAATATCAATCAAACAATTGGCAAGAAGGCTAAAAATGGTACTTTTGCATCCTTTGGTATTTCTAAATTCATTTTAGCAAACATTGCCAAAAAAGGTTATAAACAGCCAACTCCAATTCAACGTAAAACATTACCGTTAATTATGTCTAATAGGGACGTTGTGGGTATGGCTAGAACAGGTTCTGGTAAGACAGCGGCATTCTTGTTGCCATTAGTTGAAAGATTAAAAACCCATATTGCTAAGATTGGTGTCAGGGCGGTAGTTTTGTCACCTTCAAGAGAATTAGCTTTACAAACTTATAAACAATTAAAAGAATTTTCAAAAGGTTCTGATTTAAGATCTTTGTTGTTAATTGGTGGCGATTCTTTAGAAGATCAATTCGGTGCAATGATGTCAAATCCTGATGTTATTGTCGCTACGCCAGGTAGATTTTTACATTTAAAGACAGAAATGCAACTAGATTTGAAAACTGTTGAATATATTGTTTATGATGAAGCTGATAGATTGTTTGAAATGGGTTTTGCTGAACAATTAAACGAGCTTTTGGCTTCTTTACCGACAAAGAGACAGTCCTTATTATTCTCTGCAACATTACCTAGATCGTTGGTCGATTTTGCTAAAGCTGGTTTAACCAATCCCGTTTTAGTTAGATTAGATGCGGAGACTAAAGTTTCTGACGAATTAGAAATGTGCTTTATAACAACAAAAAGAAATGAAAGAGAAGCAAATTTATTAAGTTTGTTACAAGATGTTATCAAGATTCCAATCGCAACCGAAGAAGAATTGTTGAAATTAAATAATGCAAATAATGAAGCAGATTCATCAGATGAAGATTTAGAGTTGGATAGTAAAGAAAAGAAAAATGACAGAAGACGTAAAAGAAAGTTCCCAAAAAGAGAAAGATTACCAAAGGCTGATGAGTTGCCATCAAAGCATTCGACAATCATTTTTGTTCCAACTAAACATCATGTTGAATATATAACAACAATTTTAAATGATTCAGGATATGCTACGTCATATATCTATGGTTCTTTAGATCAATATGCAAGAAGAAGACAACTTTTAAATTTCAGAGCTGGTTTATGCCCATTGTTAGTTGTTACTGACGTTGCCGCAAGAGGTATTGATATTCCAGTTTTAGCAAACGTGATTAACTACTCATTACCGGCTTCATCCAAGATTTTCATTCATAGAGTTGGTAGAACTGCAAGAGCAGGTAATAGAGGTTGGGCATATTCAATTTTGAACGAATCTGAATTGCCATATTTATTAGATTTGGAAATATTTTTAGGAAGAAAAGTTTATCTAACCCCGATGCATAATAAGAAAATTGAACTGTTGAAAAATAAATATGAAAATGAACATGATGGATCAATTGTTGGATTCGAAGAACCTAAGGTTTCTTATATTAATAGGTTAATTCTAGGTTCGTCACCGAGATCTCAAATTGAAAGAATGCAGGATATGTATGAAACTATTATGAAATACAATTATGATTTAAAGTTGATGAAATCAACAGCTGAAAAAGCTGAAAAATTATATTTCAGAACAAGAACAGCAGCATCTCAAGAATCTTTAAAAAGAGCAAAAGAAATTATCAATATGGGTTGGGATGAACAAAATTTAATTTTTGGTAAAAATCTTGAACATGAAAAAGAAATGTTTTTACTTAAATTGAAAACTAGACATACTAAAGAAACTGTTTTTGAGTTTGGCAAAAAAGACGATTCTTTAATGGATTTAATGAACAAGAGAAGAAGGCAAATTGCTCCTATTGAAAGAAAGGCAAAACAGAGAAAAGAATTGCTAGAAATGGAAAGAATTCAAGGTTTAACACATACTTTAGAGGATGAAGTTCTACAAACAAACTCAAATGAAATTGGATATGATGTTAATGAGGAAGAATTGTTGAATAATTTTGAAGATGGTGACAAATTACTTTTGAATAAAAATCGTAAAAGTTTCAAAGATCCACAGTTTTTCTTGCCGCATTTTGCACCAGCTTCATCGGTGCAAGATCAACAATTGTCGATTGATACTGGATTTGTTAAAGCCGCCAACACTGCAACCTTTGAAATTGATGGTGATGACGATAAAACTCAAGTTCATAAACAAACTGCTAAGATGCAATGGGATAAGAAAGCTGGTAAATATAAGAAAATTCAAGATGATAATAAATACATCATTGGTGAATCAGGCCAAAGAATTCCAGCGAGTTATAGATCTGGTAAATTCGATGATTGGAAATCCCATAATAATATTGGTAGTTATAAAGTTGGATCAACTGAGCAAAACAATAAGTTTAACGGTGAATTAAGAGGTAAGAAATTGAATGGTAGATTTCAACATAGTTCTAATAAAGCACCTAAGTTACCAGATAAGTCAAGAGATAATTACCATCAACAAGTTGAAAAAGTTAAAAAAGCTATTGAAAGTGGTAAGACTGTTAAAGGTTGGAACAAGAGTGGTGCTGGTAAGAATGAGATTAAATCTTCCGAACAAATTAGAAAAGAGAGGGAAGAGAAGGAGAAGAGAATGGCTAAGAACGCAAGACCAAGCAGAGGTGGTAGAGGTGGTAGAGGTGGATCCAGAGGTGGATCCAGAGGTGGATCTAGAGGTGGTGGATCATCAAGAGGTGGTGGATCATCAAGAGGTGGTGGGCCATCAAGAGGTGGATCTAGAGGTGGTAGAGGAGGTAGAAGATAGATCGTCTATATCACCTCAATACTATTTTTACTACTATTTTTGTTTTTATAGAAACCTTTAATCCATATAGATGTCATCAGGCTATTAGTATTAGCTTATTATACTTTGCGACAAAGGATGAATCCTTACAATAGGTAGCCCCGGACAGGCGCAGAAATCAGAAATCGGACTAAAAAGAAAAGGGAACGGAGTCGGGGACCGAGTTGGGTCAAAGATTAATGATTACGTAAAACGAGGGAGGAAGGGAGGGGAAATTGTAAGCCGTCAGCTATAAATAAATGGCCAATGGCAGGGTGTCGGCAATTTACGAACATTGAAGCGGATAGGTGCACACACCGGAGATGCTTCCAAATTGGACAAGAGATCGGTGCCGCTTGGATTTGATTGGTGGGTTAGTCGAGATCAAAGGCAAGTTTTAGTTGGATGGGTTGAAGGGAATAACAAGATAACCCGTTTATTACTACCATGTAGTTTAAATACTCTGTTTGGATAAATTATGCTTGTCTGTGCGTGTTTCAGTGTTGGGGTAGGGTGGGCTGTGGGGGTTAAATCAGGATGGGGGGTACGTCAGTAATAATAATGATGTTAATGATAGCAGATATATAGATACATGGATAGATATATGCATATATACATAGATTGATACAACAACCATATATGAGAATTTTTTTTATAGGTGGGCGGATAGAGTTGATATTACAAGTATCAGTAAAACGTGATATATACTAATTAGGAATAAGAGGCTAAGGGCAATACGAAACCAGTAGATAATGAGAATTCTTCTTACAAAATGACGACTTTTGATAATGGGAACAACGCTGTTTACCACGAAATACGATGGTCTCGATGATGAACAATCCACCAACGTTTGCTGGAAGTAAAATGAGGGGGTAGGGAGTATGAATAACAACAAACAGGCAACATTGGATCTGGATGTGGTGGGGGTGTATGGATAAGATATGGAAAAATATTAGCGGGGTGGGGGTTCGGTTACAGTGAGAGAAACCAGCAGTGAGAGGAGTCCGCATGCGAGGTGTATCGGAGTGGGTGGTGGGTGGTGGGTTGCAAGGGTTTTTCTTGGTCAGGGTTAGAGTAAGGGTAATATGGTATAAGGAATCGTTATAGTGATAGAGATAGATATAGATTTAGGAGATGGCATGGGCTCCAAACTCCTTTAATATGGAATGAGATGGGTGAATGCCGATGAGGTAGCGGTTGATTTAAGGAAGCTCGTTCTTGTTTATGTGTATAATGTTTGAGGGTATACGTAATACAATATACAAATATATCTACTCACGGAGTGGCCAACAGACAAACGGAGTGAAATTTGATCGACTCCGACTGGCGGACGGCGAGGGGAAACCGGAGACAATAAAGAGGAGGAGGAGGAGAAGGTTTGAGGTGTGAGGAGTGATGAAAAGGAGGAGTTGCAATTCCCTCCGAGAGGATGTCCCAAAGCAGACAAGATGTTAGTCCGGTGCTCGGACAGCGAGAGAAAGGTTTTGCGAGGGAGCGAGACAGGAGAGAAACAGAATTTTGGGAACTGGGAATGGAACAAAGGGAACACAGGGGGTGCATCGGTTGGAATGAACAGGGTGTGAGTGGGTGCGGGTGGGTGTGTCAACTGAGGCATGTGTAATTTGCGAGGTGGTGTGAACGCTAGTGTTTCTCTGTATGTAAAGACTCAAAGAAGTTAAGTCGATGTGGTTACAAATTTAGATATGTATGAGAATAGATGAAAGGTTGCATTATGACATATGGAAGGAGGAAAGGATGGGATGATACGGCTATAGTTTCATAGTTTCATAGTTTCATGGGGGTCATAACCCCGGTGTTGCTTTTGAGATTTTGAAAGATGGGGAGAAGAAGAGCGAAGAAACGGACGGGGTGCGAAGAAGCGTCCGATGAATCAAGACTCAAAATTCTCCTCCCGGAATCCGCCAGCTTTTTCCTCTTCACTTCCCCTCAATCGGTCCTATAAATATAAGTATATATCAAGTTCCTGTTTTAAATTTAATCTAAATTCCTAAATTATGGGAACTAAACCCTTGACACTAATATATATACTATAGACATCCCTACACACACACACTGACACACACAGAGACACATATATACACCCACACACATATATATATAAACATTCTAACTACAATGGACTTTCAGCTTCAGAATTCTACGGTCTCGTTGCTAGGTCCAAATAACATTAATAACAACAGCAACACCACTACCTCTTATGAGCCTCTTCTCAATGAAAAGAAATATTTTGATGATAAGCAATCAATCAAACCTTGGTTACATTCAAAATTAATCATGAAAGGTATTAATATTGTTATCGAAAGATCAGATGACACTAAAATAGTTTTCAAATGTAAAAATAATCATAATAATCATCAACACAATTCTGGATCCAAAATTAAAACAAACAGCAAATCACTTGTTAAAGAAGTAACAAGGAGAAATAAGACAAGTTGTCCCTTCAGAATCAGAGCTAACTACTCTTTAAGGGCTAAAAAATGGTCTATTGTCATCGTTAATGATCAACATAATCACTCTATTTATCCTTCAAATAATATAAATGAAGTCCTATCATCCTCCGCTAATGAAGCTAACAAATTGTTGAAGAAACCAGTTTTAGAAACTTCAAATAACAAGAGATTGAATTTTGGTCCGACAAATTCCTTACTAATGGCTGCTCAAACTGTTAATAATCAACAACCTCATCAACAACAAATGCAATCGCCTACTCCTCCTCAACAACAGCAACAAATATCAAAATTCCAATTACCTTTACCAAGCAATTTCAATCAACAAGTTCATCAGTTAACTAATGATTCGATCAGTTCAAGATCTTCGTCTTCATCATCTTCATCTTCTCCAAATCCTCTATATTCTGACAATTCTACGATTTTAAGTAACAACAGTAACAACAAACAGCCAATTTATACTGCTCAACAATCGAATCAGCAATCAATTCAGCTTCAGCAAATGCAGCAACAAAAATTAAATCTGTTACATATTGACATTAATAATTTGTTATTACATCTAAACACAAGTTCCAATATTTCAGATTCAAATAAAGAAGAAACTTACAATAAAATCATTTATTCTTTAAAAGACATTTTAAATCCATCAAATAATGTTGCTAGTAATAATAGAATAATTACTTCACCAACATCAAGCTCAAATTCCCCAAATAACAACCTATCACTAAGCAGTAACTATTCGTACAATTATAAAACTTCTAATAATAATGCAGCTCCTACATCTATGAGTACATCTACAAGCGAAAAGATCATGTTACCATCTTTGACAAATTCATTACAAGGTTCTTTGCAATCAATAAGGTCATCTCCATCTTCATCAGCTAGTCAGCAGCAGCAGCCGCAACAGGTTCAACAACAACAAAGTTCTATTGGAATAAATGTTAATTCATCAATTAACAATACTTCTTCGATTTTGGGTAATGGTCATCATGGTAGCGGTTCAAACAACTTTCAACAGTTTTATTTATAAAATGGATTCAATGTTTTAGTTTCTTCTTTTAGCAATTGTTTTCTTTTTTTAAATATTGTATTATTATTTTATTATTATTTACTTCTTGGTTTTTCTCTTTTCCGTCTCGGGTTCCTCTCTTATAATCTACTGGTTAGTTGGTTTTTATTAATGGTTTTTGTTTTTCTTTCTCCACTTGTATTTATTTATTTAAATTTTTTCATTACTTAATTTTTTCTCCCTCCTCCCACATTCTCGATTTCCCTTATTTGATCCCCTATCCTATTATATCCCTTTCCTATAATAAAGAAGATTAATTCTACAACGTATAACTATGTTATATTTCGAATACAACCGTATGTAATTCTCAGAATTATAAAATTAAACAAATATATACATTTTGATATATGTTTATATACGAACTAATATACAATAATACCTTCTCAATTTCTTTACACCATTTTCAGCTTCTGAAAACATTCTTACAATTCAAACAAACATAAAACAAGACCATACTTGTATCTTTTCTTTTCTGTTGAGATTGAAAGAAAACACACTCTTTATTAGAACAATTCAGACAAATTTTATCAGATCTAGGTAAAGTTGGATCAGATCCAATATCTTCGACAACACCAGCGGTTTCACCTATGTTTGTAATTAGTTCATTTCTATAAACTTTTGAATTATCTGCAAGTTCGGAATACGAACAGTTTCTACATTGGTATAATAAACGTTTGTTTTCTTTGTCCTCTTTCGGATATAACATGTTGTTACTGTAAATTTTGTGTTCAGGTCGAAGAGTGTTAGTATTAATGTTGTGTATGCAAGGAGCAGAGAGAAAAAGAGGTGAAACTTACCATTCTGCACAGAATCTGAACGACATTATTATATGTGTATGTGTGTATGTGCTCTGATATGTATATGTATATGTGCATACATATGAATATGTGTAGTAAGGAGTTGAGATATACTTCTATCAAGTATCATCCTAAGAAAGTTGGTCTTATGCCAATGTGATAACATAAAAAAGACTAAGAGTGGGCAAGAGGAGAACACAACTCGCATAACAGTGTGTACAATGCAGTTGTGCTTATTAAAACACCTCGCGCCGAATCTTCAACGACAAGCCAGTTTTTTCACTCTCTTCCTTGGTCTTTTGTCGAATGAATGAATACTGGGTGCAATTGGTATTAATCAACAACTGTTTAGTGTTATTTGGATCAAATTTTTATAACCACTAACTCTAATAGACGACCCAATAGACAACACATCGTTCGCATATTACATCATGTCTTCAATTATTAGAGTCTCAACAAGATCTGCTCTTAGGTTATCCACTTCATCAAGTTTGAAAAAGAATTCAATAACTTGTTTATCATCAAAGAGATTAAATAGTACAGAAACACTAAGTACACCAGCAGTTGATCCAAAAATCTCTCAAATTGTTGATCAAATTTCAACTTTAACGTTATTAGAAACTTCAAGTTTGATTACAGAGTTGAAAACTAGATTAAATATTCCTGATATTTCATTTGCTGCGGGTTCAGGCAACAATTCAGCGGCTTCATCATCCAACAAGGCTGAAGAAGTTGAAGAAGTTAAGGAAGAGGTTCAAGAAAAGACTATATTTAATGTCAAATTAGATTCGTTTGACCCAAAGACAAAGCCAAAAGTTATCAAGGAAGTTAAATCTTTGTTAGGTTTGTCACTTGTTGAATCTAAGAAATTTGTTGAAAGTGCTCCTAAGATCTTGAAAGAAAATGTTTCTAAGGATGACGCTGAAAAGATTAAGACAACTTTGGAAGGTTTAGGTGCTAAGATCACACTTGAATAGATAATGCCAATATTAATATAAGAGAAAAAGAACAAAAATGGTCATACCTTCTTAATCAGTTAGAAGGATTTATGCAAACTATAGATTACTGATTTATCTATCAAGCTATCTTTTCTTTCCATCCACATTATGATAAAATTGCAGTTCATGTTCTGTTCACCTTGTTACTATTTACACTCTCTTACATACGAAAAGACAAAACCAGCAGAAAAAAAACAAAAAAATAACACTTGTATATATATATATATTCAACAACGAATTTTTTAAACTAAAATTAAAATTAAAGAAGGACATATAATTAAACAAAGTAAGCATATTATTGACGTTGAACAAAACTCAAAAAGCCTTGAAAAAAGAAGTATTTCCAATAAATATTTCATCTGGGGAAGGGAAGAGATGCGCTTTTTTGACTGATTCTCATAGCTTACCACTAATCAAAGAACATCATCCCCCGATCCCCCTGCTTCTCCATAAATTAACTGAATAACCGCTCAATTATAACAAACATATAATACTGTACAGTTCTTATTTGTCCTTGTGTAAAGGTAAGGATATCTCGTATATTACTGGTGAAAGAAGGAACGAGCTGAGTTTAAAGCCAAGGAGAACAACAGGGCAATTTGATTATGAAGTTCATCGTTACATTCACAGATACTGATTTGATTTATATATGAAATATACGTTAGTATAGCCATTAATAAGTATATTTTCCTTGAAGCTTACACAGACACTAATATATACCCATGTCTGACATCAGCTAATGTCAATAAATCCATTCACTGTCACCGAGAACGTATGGGTACGAACCTGTACTAATGTTCAATACTACTCACCACCCATGATCAGTATTCATGGTATTATTCCAATACTTCCGCCGCTGGTGTTGTTGTTGTTGTTGTTGTTGTTGTTGTTGCTGGTGATGAAACGGGTATTTACCATTCTGTACCTGTTGAAACTGCTGACGCTGTTGTTTCTGCTGTTGATCACGACGAGTACGACTCAAAAACAAAGGTTGGATTAAAGGTGATGAGCTATACCCATTTAGTTGTTGGGGCCGTTGTGGAGTTCTTATTGTTGATGTTGGTCCACTGGTGTCACTGATACCACTATACATTTTATAACCATTAAGGCCATTCATGTAGTTGTCACCATCATCATAGACATTATTATTGTGATTACGGATATCGTCAGATTCATAATCCGAGTCTTCAAATTCATTATCGTCGTTATCATTAGTTTGTGTATTTGATAGCTTTTCATTATGATTTAAACCATACCCGTTGTCTATTTCTAGGTTTTTGTTATTGATAGAATGAATATCAATGATTGTATTCATTGAACAATTGGTAGTACCAGTAACAGTACTATTAACAGCACTGGTGTGATCTGTAGTTGCTGAAGTAGTAATTGTTGATGGATCGTTGGTATTGATGGCCATAATGAAAGAAATCAATTTATTTATTAAATTTTGAACTAATTCGTATAATTCAATATTTTTCAATTCAATCAATGCTAAATTGTTATGTATATTGTTATTACCATCATTGGCTGTATCAATCGTATTCGTTTTGAAAAGTTTAAATGCATTAGTAACCAAATTTGTCAACAACTTTTTCTTTCTCCTATCCATCCCTTCACTGTTGTCAATCACATCTAAAAGGTTTCTCTCTAATGACAATAGTTCTTTTAAATCATCACCATTAACCACACATTTCATACCCTCACCATTAGAGTTGTTTTTGCTGTTTTTAATATCCGTGTGTTGTATGTTTTCAACTGTATTTATGTCTTGTTCAAACAAACTGGTACTATTGAAAACATCAGCATTGCAATGATTCATTATATTCACTTTATTGAACATGAAAGTGCTTTTAATTTTTACTTTCTGAAGTTTTGTTTGGCGTTCAAAGAAGGGTGTTCTGAAATCAATGAATAATTCTGTTTCATGTATTTAATTGGAACTTACTGATCCGTGAATCTTATCTTGTAGCTCTCTAAAGAGTTAAGTTTATGATAACATCCACAAATACAAATATAGAAAACAAAGCACCGCCCATAAAAGCTGAAAAGTAATGTTTGTTTGTACCATGATATCAATTGCAGCAGTACCTAAAACCACAACCATAGTTTTTGAACATATATAACTGATTCAGAATGATCCATTTATATATTCATGAATCCTTGATTATCAATTCTAGTTGACTGCTGAGGTTTCTCTGAATTGTTGTTGACAGCTTAGAAAGGTACTTAAAACAGAAACTCGTATTTTGTTCAAAAAATCAACAATTTTACATTTAGACTTTTTGTCACGAATTTTCAGAAAAAAATAATGATTCGACTTTAATTTCACTGATATAAATAAGTAGGCAAAAAGCTGAAAGACCAAAAAACACACGAACAAAAGTAGTAATAGTTATAACAAAAAGGGGTGAGACGGGGACGACGGCAAACTTTCGTTAACAAATAACAACAAAATAATAATAATAAGAAAAAAACCATATAAAAAGCAAGACGAATAACAAAATAATAAAATAATAATAAAGTCAATAGGAATAAATAAAATGGCAAACAAAAGAAGACGGTTCAAATGATAGAGTGAATAGTGAAGTAAATCAATTTACAAATTGTTTTAAAATTTAAAAGTCTTCAAAAAATTTGGCATATGGATCTTCGCCGTGAATACCATAATCCAATTGTTCCTCAGGGTAGTGATCAAACAATGAAGTATCACCAACACCAGCAGTAATTGGGGGTTCATAAGGAGTTTCGATATCTTTCAAGAGTAACTTTTCCCAGACAACTTCAGTAAACCAACAATGATTTCTAATATCAGCTGGTCCATTTTGTAAATTACCTAATCTTCTTGTTAAATCACTAGTTATTAGTTTGGAAAGTAAATCAATAACGTCCACGTGGAAATGAGAGGGATAATGAACTTTACCAGCTAAAATTTTTTCATAGGTTTTCATTGGTGTTTGATCGTAGAAAGGTGTATAACCAGCTAACATTTCAAAAATCAAAATACCTAATGACCACCAATCAACAGATTTATTGTAAGGTTTTGTTGTAATGACCTCAGGCGCAATATAGTCGGGGGTACCACATAAAGTCCAAGTAACAGTTTCAACTTCTTTTGCAAAACCGAAATCTGTTATTTTAATATGGCCATTTCTATCCAATAGAATGTTTTCAGGTTTCAAATCCCTATAGATAATATTATGAGAATGCAAATACTCCAAAGCTAAAGTAACTTCAGCAGCATAGAATTTAGCAACTGGATTTGGGAATCTTTGAGATTTTCTCAACAATGAGAATAATTCACCTCCTTCAATATAATCCATAACCATAAACAGATTTCTTGAATCTTGATAAGTACCCCACATTCTAATTAAAAATGGATGCTCAACCAATTTTAACATTCTTCTTTCATCATTAGTATGCTCAACTTGTTTCATTCTAATAACTTGCGCCTTTTTCAAAACTTTTATAGCATAATATCTTGAATTGTGAACAGATTTAACTAAATGAACTCTGCCAAATGAACCAGTACCTAAAGTCCTCATTATTGAAAAATCTTTCAAAGAATATTTACCTTTTGAAACTGTTGATCTTTGAGGTAACAAGGATCCACCTGCTACTCTTTGCATTTGAACAAAATTAGGCTGTATAATAGCTTGATATGATGGCATATGCTGTAAATAAGCCAATTGTTGTTGTTGAGATTGGTCTAACCCAGAGTTGTCGATTATTGTACCTGCTGGTGCTGCAGCAGCGGTATCACCAGCGTACGGAACAGCCAAATCCACGTTCAACGTAGCAGTTGTGTTATGCAGTAGTTGTTGCTCCTGATCATGTTGAGCTTGTAATTGTTTTTGCTCCTGATCATGTTGAGCTTGCAGATGTTGCTGATGAGCTTGCAAATCCATTTCAGATTGTTGTTGCTTTGGAAGTTGAATTGGAATCGAGTTCTTTCTTTTTGTTGATGAAGTTGAAGTTGATGACGTTGATTTTATAGAGTTCAAAGAGTTTGATTCGAATGATTTATTTGAATTGTCTGCAGTGTTTTCTTCCGAACTGTTGTTGCTGTTGTTATTGTTATTATTATGGCTTGATCCAATATGTAGCCTTTGTAAAAGCCTAGAACGCATGAAACTTTGGACAAGTTAAAGAAATAAAGTGATTATCTATTTGTGTCCAAACAAACCAGGAGATACAAATATCAAATAAAAGCTTGGAACTATCAATCGAGCAAACACAAATAGAAATACAAGAGAACAGACACAGTAGTATGTATGCGTTCAATCAATTGAATTAATCCGTGGTGGTTTGGATCTACTGCTTACTATAAAACAGTGAATTGAGCTTCCTATCTGGACTATCTTATCTACAATTACAGCCAGACAAGCAAAGTGTCAAAATTAAAACCACACCTCAATTAGCCAAATGAATTTGAAATGAGAGAAAAGCGGATTTCTCAGTTCAACATCTTTACACCTCCTCTCTTTCTACTCTCACTGTTCGTTTTTGGAAGGCAAATAAAGAAATCAACCAGTAAATCAGGAAATTGATACTTTAAACGCTTATGCTGCTTCACATAATTATATCAGACAGAACCCAATTCATATCATATACTATAGTGTCTTATAATACATCCCGTACAATCGATATAGACCCTTATACAATACACACAATTCGATTTTAACATGTCAAGAAGATACGATTCAAGAACTACGATTTTCTCTCCAGAAGGAAGACTATACCAAGTTGAATATGCCCTTGAGGCAATTAACCATGCTGGTACCGCAATTGGTATCATGTGCAACGATGGTGTCGTCTTAGCTGCTGAAAGAAAAGTTACCTCCAAACTATTGGAACAAGATTCTTCTGCTGAAAAAATGTACATTTTAAACGATACCACCATATGTTCAGTTGCAGGTATGACTGCTGATGCAAGTATTTTAATCAATCATATTAGATACAGTGCTCAAGACTATCTAAAAATTTATAACGAAAATCCAAAGATTGAAACTATAGTCAAAAACGTTTGTAACCTTAAACAAGGTTATACTCAACATGGTGGTCTAAGACCATTTGGTGTTTCATTTATCTTTGCTGGTTATGACGATAGATACGGATTCCAATTGTACACCAGTAATCCATCAGGTAATTATTCTGGTTGGAGAGCAACCTCCATTGGTGCTAATAGTTCAAGTGCTCAAACTTTATTGAAACAAGATTATAAAGATGATTTAACTTTTGATGAAGCTAAAAAATTAGCTTTAAAAGTTCTAAGTAAAACAACCGATAGCAATAAATTGACAAGTGAAAAGATTGAATTTTCAACGATTAGTTTAGATCAAACAACAAAAAAGCCAATTTTAAAGATATGGAAACCAGCTCAAATTGAAGTTTTGTTGAAAGAATCTGGTGTTGTTAAAGATGATGATGATGAAAAAGATAATGAATAGATGCTTCTCTTTCAAATGTTTCAGTATATACAATTGTGTATGTAATATAAGATAAGACAACAAAATTTCATTTGTTTGTGCAGTATAATGTTCTAATTGACATATCTATAAAAAGAAGGAATGATATCCCTAGAATGATAACCGGTTATGTAGCCCCGACAGAATTTGAATCGATTCCAACAAAGAAACAAAGGCGAAAATTAAAGCGAATCCTATAGAATAAGTGGATTATGAAAGGAGATGGTCATATCGAATGCATACAAAAGAGTGGGCTGGGGATTCTTCAAATAGCCGTATTAGTCTATCACATCCAAACACACACATATATACGCACTCATAACAATGTCCAGAATTGCTGAAGTTATTTCAAAATTAGCTGTCCCTGTTGGTGTTGCCATCATGACGGCTCAGTATTCCTTGTACGATGTTCAAGGTGGTCAAAGAGCCATCATTTTTGATAGATTCTCAGGTATCAAGCAACAAGTTGTTGGTGAAGGCTTAAACTTTGTTATTCCATGGTTGCAAAAACCAATTATCTTTGACGTTAGAACAAAGCCAAGAACAATTACGACTACGACTGGTTCAAAAGATTTACAAACTGTTTCTCTAACTTTAAGAGTTTTACACAGACCTGATGTTCCAAAATTGGCTACAATTTATCAAAATTTAGGTTTAGATTATGATGAAAGAGTTTTACCATCAATTGGTAACGAGGTTTTAAAGACAATTGTTGCTCAATTCGATGCTGCTGAATTAATTACAATGAGAGAAACCGTTTCAAATAGAATCAAGACCGAATTAGAAAACAGAGCAAATGAGTTCCAAATTAAGTTAGAAGACGTTTCAATAACTCATATGACTTTTGGTTCTGAATTCACCAGAGCTGTTGAACAAAAACAGATTGCTCAACAAGATGCTGAAAGAGCTAAATTCACGGTTGAAAAAGCTGAACAAGAAAGAAGAGCAAGTGTTATTAGAGCTGAAGGTGAAGCTGAGGCTGCTGAACATATTTCAAAAGCTTTAGAAAAGGCTGGTGATGGTTTGTTGTTGATTAGAAGATTGGAAGCTTCCAAAGAAATCGCACAAACTCTAAGTGCTTCTCCAAACGTCACTTATTTACCAAGTGGTGCTAAAGGTGGTAACGATTCTGGTAGCTCTAACCAATCATTGTTATTAAACTTGGGACGTTAAACCAAAACTATTTATTTCTCTTTTCCTTGTAAATATATATGAATGAATATAAAACATGACTTATATAAGCTATAAACTGCATGGCGTTTTACTTTGAAAGAAAATTGCTGCGCCGCAATTAGCTGGAACTTCTGTATTTTGTAGCAGGAAAAAAGTTTCGTTCATTTGCTATCTTACCTACTCCTTTAATATTTTCAGTTTTTATTCTTTTTAAGTTTCTAATTGCCAATTAAGCGTTGGAAAATGCACTTCGATTCCTATATTTGTTCTTATCTTGATTGTTATTGTATAATTGGCCACAAATTTGTACTATTTTATTAGATCAAGTCAATATTTTTGCACATCATCCCGACACCGAGCTAAATTTACTACAATAGAATATTCAGAATACATTCTGTCAATGCCAGCCCAATATGTCCAATATGATACAGCCCGAGCTCCTCTTAAACTCGTCTTCTTCTGCTTCCTTAAACAAAGCTGCTTGTCTAGCATGCCGTGAAAAAAAGTTGAAATGCAACAAAGTGTACCCAATTTGTTCAAGGTGCCAACAAAAGTCAACTGAATGCATCTATGTATCACATAAGAAAAAGGGACCTAAACCTTCATCAAATTCAAAATCGTTAAAGTTAATGGATTCCAGAAACAAAATTTCAAAGTTGACCAAAAATGATAACTTCATAGATTTAAAAGTTAGTGTTAGAAATTCAACAGTCCAACCGTCTAGTAATCAATCAAACGGTCGATTGGATCAAGATGATCAAAAATTGATAGATAGAACAAATGCCAATGTATTTAAATTGTCTCCAATTTGGAAGAACGTTGATAATCAGCTATCAACGGTGCCTAAATTTCCACCTACGGAAGCAATTTCTAATGATTTCAATAGGCCAAGCGTTGAAGGCGATCGGCAACCTCATTTAAGAAGCGTTTTAACAGATGGTAAGTTTTTCAAATTGCTTCAACTTGATGAATTTCCTGAATTGGATTTGAATTCAATTGATAAATTGCATTTAACTGCTTTTAAATGTGAAATCAGACCGTTCAGATTTTCAGCAAAAAGATACATTGATAAATTCAATAAGAACCCAGAGAAAGTACTTTTCTTAAGTTTCATGATTTGGGCAACCGTTTGTAGTCATTTACCCGAATATTCAGCAACGACCATTTGTACAAGATTATACGAAAAAGCATGTAGTCTGATTGATAAATATTGGGAGGATTGTGGCTCAACAGAATTTGATTCAATGTATTACTTACAATGTTTGACGCTAAAAGCACATTTTGAATTCAGATTTGAGATGGATCTGAAATCAGCTTTAACTATCTGTTGTATTGTTAGGCTATCACAAATGTTCGGCTACGATCAATTAGACGCTTCTGCTAATCAACCAAACGATGTTGAAAGAACAAAGTTAAGTACATTAATTTTGAGTAAAGCGAACTCCTTGAAGTTAGAAGATGATCAATTGGATGAGGAAATTAGCTTGATTGAAGAATCAAGGCGTACTTTCTGGGAGATTTATGTTGCCGATAAATGGTATTCTCTTGTTACTGGTTTACCTTCTGCATTTTCCATAGATTCAAACACCGTGATTTTCACTTTGCTACCATCTCCAACTACATTTTTATCATTGACTGATAACAGCAACTACAGCAACTACAATAGCAACAGTAACAACGACAATAATGACAATAATGGCACCACCATCCACAAGTATAGTACTAACAATAGTGATACTGATGGTAACTCTGGGAATGAAAATGACGTAAATCAACCACTTGAAAAAACAACTTTTTACTTACATGAGGCAATGCATCAGTTACAAAGAAATCATGTTATGATTGATATGAATTCACTTTCTTCGATAATTTTACTAATGACCATATCCGAGAACATTATTAAATGGAGTAAAATGTTCTTATACGTGGTTGATTTGGAAACTTTGAAAAATGAAGAAAGTGTAAAATCTGTCCAACATAAAATTGATGAACTGGTCAAAAATTTTGAAGATTTACAAACAAACTTATTACTCATTGACTTTAGTTCAAACAGCTCATTGACTACAGTTGTTGTTAATGATACGGTAATTGTTTTATATCAAGCAGTTCTAATGAAATTTGGTAAATTGTTTGAATTGCATCAGTCAGTTATATCAATTGAACATTCAAAGCTCTTTAGAAAAATTTTAAAAGATGTTTCTCTAATTTCTTCAAACTTAATTAGAAGTTTCATCGATGACGAAAGGTTTTTTGAAGTTGAAATCAATAGAACTTCAATTTTTATTGTTCTAACAAACAGCTTAAAATCAATAATTCATGTTGTTTCAATACTAATAAAATTTGAAGACTTGCTAAATGATGACAATAATGACGACAGTAATGATGATGAGGGTAGTAATGACTTGGGCGGTTTTAGTCAAAAGGATCTTCTCGACCTTTTGTTCTTGGTTGTTGGAAAAGTTTCAAACCTTTCAGTTCAGAGTCCAAATACAAGAAAATTGTTGGCCATGTTAGAAAAATGGACACAACTATTGAATGAATCTCCTGGTGAAATTACATTCTTTGACTACATGACTTGATACTTTTAACTTTTATCCCCTTTTGTATTTATTTTTATAACCGAATTAAATGTACACATACACACAGTAATATAAATGCTTTGTTTGGGTTATTTTTGCTGTCTAGAAACCGAAATCAAATGCAGACATATCAGGTTCAACAAACGCTGAAGGCGGTGGCTTGATTTTATTCTTTGCATAATCCATAGCTTTTGAAATGTCCATACCAGAAGTATCAGTTTTAACTTCAGACTCAATCTTTTTAATTTCGGTTTCAGTTTCAGAAATAGTATGACTATTTTGTTTTGCCTTTCTTTTTGGAATTTGCTCGTTATTTTCATCTAATATAAATTTCCAGTTTTTAACAGTCGACAAAGCTAAATAGTCACATCCCATTTTTTCATACATTGCAGCAACTTTAAGAATAAATTGATATTCGTAAACTGGCGATAAAAATTTAATTTCACTATTGTTGTTCAAATTTTCATGATCATTTTTCTTCCTTTTTTCAATATTTCTTGATCTCAAACTCTCGTACATTATCAATAAGACTGGATCCTCATTATTCAAATTATTAATCTGTTGTAAATCACTCTTAACAACCAATTTCTTACTGTTTTTGTTGGTTATAGACGATGGTGGTGCTGACAATAGCTTTAATTGTTCAATGTCCTTAGTTAATTCATTCATAGGTTTTATTAAACAATTCATAGAATTAGAAACATTACCAAGGATGGTGAAACACCAACTAATTTTCCATCTGTTGTTACATTCCAATGCTCGAGGTATAATAGTATTCAAAATTATGTTCCTCATAGCTGGTCCATCATCACAACCTTCATAACATCTTGCAATTGCAATTGCCATTGGAATATTCTTCAATTTACTTATTATAACATTCACTGAATCTTTAACCGAATCAGCTAATAAGAAAAACGAAGCTGCATCTGTGTATCTATGTTTACCTAACAAAACAAAAGCATTTTTCATTGCCGCTGATCTCCATCTTTCTTGTTTGAAATCATTTTTCAAAAAATTGATCATTTTTTGTTGTTGTGGATGACCAATACAAGTTCTCCAAAGTCCCAATAATACTTTTTTTTTCTTTAACGCTAAATAATAAATTGAACATGTTGTTGGATCTTTAAAACCTTTGTTTTCTTCTTGGAATTTGAAAAATTCATTCTTGGCTATTTTATCGACAAGTTCAACAAGCTTATCGTTCTCTAACCAATATGATAGCCCGTATCTGGTTAAGCCCATAGAATCTATTTTCAATCCACATTGTTCATTTATCATATTCATTAACAAATCTTTATTGTCACTGTGTAATGCAAACGTAATATCTCTCATTGTTAACGTTTTCTGTGGCAATATGTTGATATCGGACAGTTGTGGGCTATGATGATGTCGATGAACATTAGTTTTGGATAAATTCAATTGAAATAATTTAACACCAAGATAAAATCTTAAGCCGTTCAGATCTAAAATATATTGATAGGATTCCATTATATCAGCCACTATTTGAATAGTAGAAGCCAATGTAATCTGTTGGTGCCCAGTCAAATATGGTAACTTGTGTTTTTGCAATTTTTCTATAATAGTCTCCGATATTGCTTTAGTGAAAATTGGCTCATCCTCGTCTTCATTATTTTGCTCACTAAATAAATTCTTTGTTCTAGTTGTAGAGTTCGATTTCAGATTTTCTTCATCTTGAATCAGTTCACTAAAGTTGATACCCAACTGAGCATCAACTCGTTTCCTGCTACCAAGGTCAAATTCTCTCAAACGGTTGCTCAACTGTATCAGAATCATCGAAAATATTTTAATGCGGCCAGTGAAGAGCACTTGAATAATATTTTGTGGATGATATAAGGGAAGTGGACCATTCAAAGCAGAACATAAATGGAAAATATCATTGGAAATAATATCCAACGTACCAATTGCTTCACCTGCCAAATGATCAGTCTCTGGATTCAAAGACTTATCACTTATATAGAACTGATTACCAGATCCAATAACAAGTAAACCATCAGTCATCCAAATAGAATCTCCAATTTCATGAGTTGTTTGTTGTCCAATATCAATACGCTTAATTTTAGCAAAGGTTGGGGCTTGATTGGTATAATCATAGCGCAATTGGGTATACAAAATGGAATGAGATCTAAAACCAACAGCTAATATACCTTGTTGTGACTCTGTTGCGGTCCAATCGAGATCTTTAATTACCTCGTCTTCAAACATTTCGTCGTATTCCAATATACCTAATCTTGTATCCCAGATAGTTAACCTGTTTGAATCTTTATTAACAACAACAAGCTTATGAACAGAGGAACCGTTTAGGAAAGAAGCATTCTCAATTCCTGTCATAAGTTCGTCTTTCAAATTCCATTTGATAACGTTATCAACTATAGATGAAGAATAAATCCTTGTGAGTCCATTTTTGTTAATGACCGATAAAACATCTCTTTCTAGTTTGTCGCCCATAGCAGCGGTCCAGCCTACAGGATTTATACCAGTAACATCGTGTAGTTTATCATCTTCGGTACTCTCATCAAATGATGGCAATTTTTCAACTTTATAATTCTTGATAGCTGCACTTCCATCAATGAGTTGTATTTCCCAAGCAATAGATTCACTATTTTCATAGACTGCTACAATATGGCAAATGTTTTCATCACTCTCAGGCAATAAGAAAAAGCATAATGGTTTAACAAATTTACCAGAAGTTCTTAAAGATCCATAAATTGGAGCCAACTTGGTAACTTGCTCGTTATATTGTGATTCTAATCTGCAATCAAAACAAATGATTTGATCTTCGACTAAGGTAATTACAAAATTTCCTTCTTTCCAGATACAGGCATCAATTATTGGTGATGGTGTAATCAAGGTTGACTTTTTGTTCAATGTCTTCTTGTTGCCCTGTAATGGAATAGTCATCCAAAGACAGCTTTCATTAAATCTAGTTACCGATAAGACTGCAGAACCATCAGTGGATCTAATCAATCTTTGAATAGATTTATTGTGGCCTGTGAATTTATGTTGAAGCTCTCCAATTTTAATGACAGTGGGGCTGTTGAAATCTAAAGCGTCTTTTTTATTGATTAGTTGACAATCATCATATTCATCATCTGTCAAGCCCATGATATCTTCTTTCTCGAATTGGAAAAGGTCTTCAAATGAGATACCAACATGTCTAATAGAGTTCTTAAAAAGATCATGAATGACCAATGACAGTTCCATTTCATCCGAGTTATTGATTTCTGATAATTGAAAGTCTTGAATGAACATCATTCTACAATCTTTTGGAATACAATTGTCACCGAATTTAATTATAGCCCGTGTCACTTTCCCAGCTTCATCCGTTTTTGTACTCATTCTAAACGTTGCCATTGGAGTAGGAGTTGAAGAGTTTAAATTTGATAATCCATAAACATTTACCGTCCCCTCATTATCAAACACTATACATAGTTCTATCTTACTTTCCAACAACTGTGATAATTTGCTTTGTTGAGCGTCATAGAGGTGGAAGTCAGAATCACTTCTACTTCTTAGACTTTCTGTATCCAAATCAAGGTCACTGGTTAGATTGCTTCTTTTAGTTCTTAGTTTATCGCGTTGACGTTTATCGTCCAGTAGTTCCAAAATTTTGTTCAATCCAAAGTCAACCAATTCATGATCCACAATAGAAACGAATTTTTCAACTTTTCTGCTGGATGAACCATCGTATAAATCCAAAGATCCGTTGGAAATAATTTTGAAACCTTTTTCCAAACTGCATGTAGTAAAGACTCTTAAAACTGAGTCTTCAGATAATGTATAGAGTACATTATGCTCTCTTGAATGAGCAGCAATGGTGTTTACACTCGCCACATCTGATGAAAACAACCTTCTTGAGACATCTGACTTGATGATATTGTTTGCAGGTTTTAAAAACTCTGAATAAGTTGGAGTAGCTGCTTCGGAAGGTAGATGTGAGTATGGGGCCTGAGGTGTTCCACTTATTAATCCTGATATCACTGGTTCTTGTTTCCATCTAATACTGGTAATATATTTTTGATGTGGAATATAATTCAATTCAAATTCTGATGTTTCTATCCCAAAAGAAAGCCTCCGCCAGACTTTAACCAATCTGTCATAAAATCCGATTGATGCAATAGATACAGAGTTCGGTGAGAATTTAACAAAGTATATTGGATTGGGTTGTTTCATAAACCACAATTGTTTCTTATGAATGGTTTTGTTACCTTCAACGTTTTTATAATATAGTCTCCATAAAGTTAAAGACTTTTCAGAACCAACTACCAATTCACAACTTGTTTCGGAGTTGTATTCATCTGGTACTCCAAAGAATTGATTGGAGTCTAGTTCATCCTCCCTGATTTCACAAGAATCGGACCAATTGAAACAATTAATGTGAGAGCTATCATTTTTATTCAATATTTCAAGCTCTAGATTCCATTGGATCTTAAGCTCTGATATATCCTTTCTACCGCCAAAATTGAAGTTATAAAAATTTGAAATAGAAGGTGAATATATCAAGAGTCTGTGATCGATTGAAATGGCAATCTTACCGTTTATTCTGTTTATGTCAACATTGAATGAATCTCCTGGTAAATATATTGTTTGTAAATGCTGGAAGTCTTTGGTGGTGATCACAAGGTTGTTACCAGAACAGTAACTCAATATTTGGACTGCGTTCCAATTGGTGAAAGAGACACAATGAGGTGATCTATTCGGCTCACCAGGTAAAAAGTTCATCTATCTGAAGAGTGTTCTTTGCTAATGATGATGACAATGGGTCAGTTATGGGAAATATATTCATGGGGGAATACTGAATAATCTAGTTAAATTTAAACAGACAGAGACAATTCATGACCATCTTGTAGTGCAGCACGCACATTTGTGGATTGTTTGTAGATTACAAATTTATACCCTATAGAAAAATCAGTCAGTCTATTGTGCATTTATACTCTATGAGAGGATCATCATTTTACCTTTGATTATAGCTAGCCCTATCAATAACCCCCAAGACACACCCAATTATGGTTGCTAGGTAAGTACCAAACTCCAGGAAGAAATTTATAAACACTGTGAAATATAATAATACTAACATCGATCGTCTTCTCCCGAGTTTTAACCTCATGACTTCATTAACAGTTGTAAAGATCAGTTGAAGCAAGTGGCTATTTGCCTACAAAGATCACCATGTGTCATGATCGAAAGAAACAAACCTAAAGAATGTATCTCCAATCCAGAACTTTCAAAAGATCTACCAGAGTTATGTAAAGCCCAGTTGGCAACATTTTTGGAATGTAAGAGAGGCATAGTGGATATGAGGAAAAGAATTAGAGGTAATGGTACTTTGAGCACAGGAAAATACGATGAACAATATGAAAAGTTGTCAAGTGGAAACTTTGATCCTAGAGAGGAAATGTTGAAGTTGCAGCAGTTAGATTCAACTAGAAGGTCGTAGATGGGTACTTTATTTAAGACTTCCGTGTACAATTAAGAATTTTTTGTAAGAAAATTGTCTGGGAAAAGCCTTAAGATTGATAGCAAAAACAGTGTAAACATCTATACTGTCATCATAATACTTATTTTATTTCGTGATTTATCTACTTATTTGTATATAGTTTAATTTTATTAAAATGTAAATATTCTAAAAGACTGATTAATTGTGTTAGTACTATTTTTTCCATAGTCTAAGTTTGTACATGATAAAACGTTAATTCAAAGGAGCAAAAAAGAGTTGAAAAATTCATGCAATTTCAGCACCTATACTAATCAGCTGATCTATCAACTTATCGATGACATTGCTTGAAACGACAGGAGAGTTGAAAACAACCCTGAAGAACTCACCGTTGTCTTCACCAGAGATGGCATCATCCGGATTTGGAGCGTAATCAATCAAAAACTCACCAGATTTGTGTAATTTAGTAGCAATGTATCTTGTAGCTTTGGTCATATCATCACCTTTCAAATCACTCATGGTGGTGATTAGAGGGTTGTAATAGAAGCAAACTTGTAAGCATGGAGGTGGAGTGTCACTGATCAATTTGAATCCATCGATCTTACTGATACGAGTGGCAAAATATTCACCAATATCGTAAGCGTGGTCAACTCTTTGTTGATATCCTTTGGTACCGTAGTACAACCAACCAAGATAAAACTTTAAAGCATCTGCTCTTCTACCACAACCCATGGTACCATTAGCCAAATCAAAGTTCTCATCATCATCCAAAGCACTGTGGAATAAATATGGAGCGTTCAAAGAATTGGCTTGAGTGAAGATGCGATCGTTAGGAACTAGTAAGAATGAACAAGTAGTTGGCACACCGAGCATCTTATGAGGATTAGAAGTAATAGAGTCTGCTAGATGACAACCCTTCAGATGGTGTTTTCTATTTGAACTGAAAATAGTGTTACCACCCCATGAACCATCAATATGGAACCAGACTTTGTGTTCTTCGGCAACAACGGAAATTTCTTCAAATGGATCATAGGAGCCAAAAACAGTGGTACCCGCTGTGGCATTAATATAAAGCGGAGTATAGCCATCGTCGATTGATTTCTTGATAGTTTTCGATAATTCAGAGACGATCATTCTACCTTTTTCATCAACAGGAATTTTAAAGACGTTCTCAGTACCCAAACCGGATAAAGTAGCAGCTTTTTCCACACTATAATGAGAATGAACACTTGTGTAAATTGCAAACTTTTTCGTGTTGCCCAATTGCTTTGTTTCCGGGAATAAAATACTTCTAGCCATATGCAAAGATGTGATATTGGACCACGAACCACCACTGAACGTTAAACCACCCGCATTCTTACCCATGAAACCAAACATGTTTGCATATTTTTGGCCAACCTTACGTTCAATAACAGTTAGTGCTGGAGATACAGTAAAGACATGAGAGTTAGTATTAAGAATTGACAATAACAAGTCAGACAAAACACCAACTGGGTTGGTGGAAGCGTATAACTTATCCATAAAACCTGTGTGCCATGTGTTGACGGAGTTAGACATTATTTTCTCGAAGACGTTTAAGATATCATCTGACGGAGTTTCACTATCTTTCAAAGCTTTTTTAAAAAGATCATGATCGTCCAAGTTTAAGATCCGGTATAAATCCTTTGGATTATCGAATTTCGGACCAATGTTTCTTTCACCAGATTCTGTTTGTTGAACATGCTTGATAATAAGGTCCACTGCTGGTTTAAGCATCGACTCTAGCTCATCGACTCTGGAAGATTCCAAGTCGGAAAAGATTTCTCTCTTATCGACAGTCATTTAAGGGTATTTATGTATGCTTATCTGTGTTCTATACTCTGTTGTTATTGCTGGTCTTTGGTGACTAATTGAAATAGATAAGGTCTGAATCTTTAAAATCCAACTGTAGTTGATCTTAAAAGGTGGTGAAAAATCAAATGGCGCAGCCGCACCGAAATTTAAATTATTTTGGATAACCGGAGAGGGAGGTTATTAATGACTCAGTTACTTTGTTGGATGTGTTTAAAATAAGTTAAGGAGGTTAAGAATCAATAGAAAGCGCATACCATATTATATAAGTGCTAATTGTCACTTTTTAAACTGTATTCCTTCACATTTAAGAACAGGTCAACAATTGGATATTCGTTCAGAAAAAAGCAAATATTGTAGTATTTTTTTTAGTAGTACATATTCAAAGATAAAAAGAACAATTCAAGTCCGAAGAAAAGGCAGAAAAAAAAATAGGAAATCAAACGGTGCCTTATTCTTCAATGATTGGAGCATCGTCCATATCGTCGTTAATATCAGCCACTGGTTGCTGTTCAACTTGTGGAGCGTCTTCAGTAGGTTGAGTTTCAATAGGAGCTTCTACGTCAGCTAGACCTTGTGGTGCAGAAGTTTGCTGAACAGGGATTTCTTTCTTGGCGTATGAAACGTGTAACTCACGGTTACCATACTCATATTTATCAGATTGGGCAATTGCGGCAGCAGCACCTTGTAAATCCTTGAATTGAACAACAGCAGTACCGGCCGGTCTGCCTAATCTATCAAATTGTAGTTCAGCCTTTTCAACAGTAGCGATGGTACCAAACAAATCAAACAAATCGGATTGAGAGGTCTCCCAGGGTAAGTTATCAACGTAAATGACTTCGTTTGGTTCACCTTCACCAACAACATTCTTAACAAATTCAGTAACGACAACACTTGGAGCTTCAGCATCAACTGGAGCGAATACCTTACCGGCTCTAACATCAATTCTTCTGCCATTGAAATCGTAACCGTTGAAATCTTCAATGGCTTTAGTAGCATATTCTGGTTTTTCAAAAACAACAGTACCAAAACCCTTGGATCTACCATTGTAATCTGCCTTAATATCAGCTCTAATAATTTCACCAACTGGCTTGAATAAATCCTTTAGATCTTGCCATCTAGCAGAGAACGGCAAGTTGCCAACAAAAATTTCACAACCTTCAGGAGGAATGTATCTCTTTGGAGCACCTTCGGATTGATATCTTGAAGGGCCTCTATCTTCACGTTCTTGACGTTGGTTTTCCTTCTCTGGAGGTGGTAAGTCTTCTCTAACAAATATCTCACGACCTCTAAACATGGATCTATCGTATTTAGAAATAGCATCTTCTGCTAGTGATCTGCTAGCAAATTCAACAGTACCCATACCTCTTGGTCTACCGTGTGATGTAACAATATCAGCCCTGACAACTTCACCAGCTTCTTTGAAGTAGTCCTTTAAATCTTGCCATGTGGTTCCATAAGGTAGGTTTCCAATAAATATAGAGTTCTCATGGATTCTACTACTTTTGATTTCATATTCTCTGATGTTCTTTTCTCTCTGGAATGCGGTTGGGGGTGCTCTGAAGTCCCTGCCGCCTCTGTCTGAATCTCTGCCACCTCTGTCTGAATCTCTGCCACCTCTGTAAGAGTCTCTTCCACCTCTGTATGAATCTCTGCCACCTCTGTAAGAGTCTCTTCCACCTCTGTATGAATCTCTGCCACCTCTGTAGGAGTCTCTTCCACCTCTGTATGAATCTCTTCCACCTCTGAAAGAGTCTCTGCCGCCTTCTCTTCTATCATTGTAATCTCTACGAGGTGGAGATCTAGATCTACGTCTTTCGTCAGAACGTCTTGGTGATCTTGAACGATCCTGTTGTAAGCAATTAACGAACATTAAAAGAATTTTTTGTTAGTCACTAGTGGTGTCATCTAAAGTACAACTGTACCACGTATTATAATGAACATAATGTTTATATTATTAGCACGACAAATAGTAATGGAGCACCGTTCTATTACCATAAATTAGCATAAGCAGTTACCGTAGCATAGCATAGCATATTAACAGGCATAAGGAGGGTAATTTCTCCAATAAATCTGGTGAAATAACACAAACGTAATTCGTTATCACACTTCTAATATCAACATACTCTTCTGTAATCATCAACTTCCATGTCAGACATTGTGTTTTACTTCTTATATTGTTTTGTTTGTAATTACAGCGTTCATCGAAGTAGACTTGAGACGAATAATATTATGACAGCCTCAATTCTGTATTTATTTACACCGTATAAAGACATAACCGTACAAGTCAAAAGCAGAGCATGCATCTCCTTGAGATCAAAGAGCTGATGGATGGCAATTTCCAATTTCCGGATCGTTCAAATTTTCGTCAATTTCGAGAGAATTTCAGCCATTTGGAACTTTCGCCAGATCGGGAAGGGGGAGCGTGGAGCGCCTAAAAATATAGGGATAGTTGTCCCTATTTATGGTCAGGTTATAACTATAGTGATATATATAAACTAAACAGTCCATTCAGTTTCACAACATCACTCAATTGCATCTGCTGCATCTCTCAACAATAAAATTAACCGCCTTCTTGGAAATATACCAGTTCCTTCTTACTTGGTTATAAGTTGATCCACTATCCATGCACTCAAAATGTAAATGTGTAGCCATCACGATGTACGGGATATCATCATAATCCGGTATAATGACATCCAAATCTCTCAAGTAATGAACAGTTTTGGTCACAGCATCGTATTTGAATCTTTGGTTGATCCATCTTCTTGCGTTTGAAATAGCTCTCATTTGTTGTTGGTCGGGAAAAATGTCCATCACCGCTAGTTTTTTCAACAATGATTTCGTGGCAACTACTTTTGATGAATTGATAATTTCGTATTCAATTTGTGTTGGTCCGTACATTGGAAATTCAAATTCATTTTCATCAATCTGTGATTGTTGCTTTTTCTTGTTCTTTTTATTATCAGTTTTAGCCCATTTAGAATAGAACTTTATTTGAATATCATCGTAAGTTTTCTTGAACTCATTGACTATTTCTTTCAAGTGGGATTTGTCATAATTCACTGTTTTACGAATCTCCTTCAAATTTTTCATAGTAACATAACATGGACCAAAACTTTCTAGTTCCTCCTTGCTCTGTTTGTTGAAGAAATTCTTCAAGTATGTGGTACTTTTAGGTTGTTTCGAATCAGTAGCATCCATTGAAGATTTGTTGCTGTCAGTCAAACTCAATTTAGTGGGTTTAGTTTTCTGTTTCTTGGTGTCCATTTTTGTGGAATTCTTGCTTTGCTGTCGTGCTGTGTCATGATCTTCTTCTTCTTCGCTATTATCAACGTCATCTTCAGGGCCCCCGTCCCCACCACCTTCCTCGAGTTGTAGTTTTCTTTTCATACTTAATCTAACTGCTCTCGTAGGTCTACTATCAAGCAACAGATCCCTTGTAACATTGCAAGTTGTATCTATATGTTTGCTTCCGCTGGATCTGTCAGTTACAGTTGTTGTTAATAGCGGCCCATTATGTCTTGTTAGTTTCTTTTCTTTATCCTGCTGTAGTACATCTGGTTCGTCATCTGTTGACTCCATATCACCATTATTCTCATTATAAATATATTCAAGATAGAAACTCTTATATTCTTTGTAATCGCGGATCAACTGATTAGTATCACAAGTAAGATGCGATAAACCTGTAGAATATCCGAACGTTTTATAAGATTGAATAACGTTCAAAATATTCAAAAAGGTTAGTATATCGTTATTTAGATCTTCATCTTCCATTGTTGGCATTGCATAACCAAAGGAATAAACTAAATTATCAACGTGTTTAATATCCAATAGATGGCAAAGTAAAGATTGTATTGCAAGTTTTGAATTATATGAGAGCTCACCGATGAACCTTGGCTTCGAATCAATTTGAAAAATATTTACGAGCTTGCTGTTATTGAATTTGAGCCAAACCAAGGTCCACCTATTACCTAGATCAATCGGCATTAAAATACCATGGTTTCGGAGCAATACCCTTCTGTCGTCTGCTCCATCTTCTCCATCGGTCTGCTCACTTTCATCAACATTTATACTTTGTTCGGTTTCGTCAATGGTATCACTTATATAGCTGCTGCCCTCACAATCATTATTGTTATAAATATTTTGATTAGACAAAAACCTCTTGAAGTTCTTCAATTTAACACTTGCATTGGACACGTAATCGGTGATTTCTTCGTGGTCTGGGGTAACACCAAATGGGATGTCTTCAAATTTTTGGAAGCTTAATGAGTCTATCAATATAAATAAATGATAATCAAAGTTTTCTAACGATAGTAACTGTGATGGAAACTTATACCATGCGCAGTATTCGACGTTCTTGAGGTATTTCTTGCAAAGTATACCAATTTGTCGGCTCAGCTCACGGTCGGTATCAATTGAAAGCTCTGTTTTGTTTCTTCGACTGGCATCCTCTTCTCCTGAACTATTGTGGAGTTTCTTTGTCGTTGTGCCACCTAATGCGCCTTTTTCAACTAGTATCTTTATCTCTTGCATTTTCTAGATACTAATTTGATAGAGGATCAAAATGAATCACTTCTTGATGTCGATCCTGCTGTTGAACAGAGTATAAGAGCATCTTATATACAGATCTCTTAAAGTACCCAAGCTACCAGGTTCTATAGCACAGTTAACGAAATCTCGCGGTATCTCTTGAGTTGGCAAGCAGACGTGCGGCTCTATTTCGGCTGTTAAGTTTTGTAGATTATTGGAATGTTTTAAGGAAAGTCTATATACACGATTGTAATTATAAACTAATACATATGTCCCATCTATATATTTACAATTATGTTATGGAAAATTATCAGTTCTTTGAATAATAAATGGCTGTAGTATCTCTGCCGGCCACAATAACTTGTTGATATTTATTACCACGCTTCAATTGTAGTCTGCTGTTGACATCTGGTTTAGGAACAGTACTCATTGTTTTGCCGTCAACTGGCTCCAATAATGGCGGTATCAAACTTGGAACACCACTTCTTATTCTCTTGCCATTACCTAATTGGCCAAATTCATTGTCACCCCAAGCGTAAACATCATCATTATTTAACGTCACGAAAATGTGGTTCTTACCAACAGACCAAGATTTAACACCAGTTGTTTCAACCCTCTTCGCTTGTTCATTGAATTCCTTTATCTTATTCAAAGTTTGAATTTTAGAAGGGTAAGCTTGACCATGAACAAAGTGGCCAACACCTAATTCACCTTTCAAACCATGTCCCCAAGCAAAATAGCCCATTGATTCTTGCTGGCTTTGTGACAAGTCACCTAAGTTGAAGTCCTTTTGGTCTTCGAGAGATTTTTCAAATAATCTGTAAATATTAGACGAAACGAATGCTGCAAAAGCTGTATCACCACCTGCTGCAATTTCAATACATTGAGGAAAATCGGTGTTTTTGTAGTGGGATGAGATTAGTTCGATCTTAGAGGGGTACGGAATAATTTCAGTGTCATAAGAAACAGGTTGGCCAACTGCACCATAGGTGTTCTTACCAAATGCCCAAACATAACCAGTGGTATCTAAACATAAAGTGAAAGCATCACCAGCAGCAATTTGTTTAATTTCTCTTTTTATAATTTTATCTCCAGATCTGTATTTATTCAATAAAGTAACTTCGTGGACCTCGTTAACTTTTGGAGGTTGATCAAATTGTGAAAATGATGGGATACCAAATTGACCATGTGATTCTTCAATTGATTTTAAACCTGTAGCTGCAGTATAAACTGAACCGTCCTGAGATAACAGAACAATGTGTTCAGTACCTGTGACGATACTCTTGATACTTTTGGTAATTTGTAATTTACCGTACGGTTTCTTTGATGCAAACCAACCTCTTTCGTGATCATTGAACTTCTTTTGTTTTTGAGATGATTGAGGAATGTATAGCACCTCCCCATTTTTGGTTAAAGCATACACGACACCATTACTAATCTTGACTGAGATCAGCCTCTCACCGGAGATGGTTGGCTTAGAAGAATCACCTTTGAATCCTTTACCCCATTGATATAAGTCACCTTTTCCGTCGATTAATGCACCGGACTCATCACCTAATGCAACGTCATTGATGACAAAATTATCAAACATCGGTAATCTTTTAAAGATGGTTTGAAATTTGACTTGTGGATCGTCAGAAGTCATTTGGTTTTTGTTGTTGCCGCAAACGTATAAACCTGGAACAGAAGAATCGTTAGGATCGGTGATTGTATACGTTTGTTTTTCGAGTTCTTGTTCTTTTAAAGCTTTTTTTCTTTTGATTTCTTCATAAACTTCATCGAAATGGCTCATGTCGAAAGAACCACCAATTAATAGAGTCTTTAGGTACTTCCAGTTTTTGTAACCTTCATAGCCAAGAACACCAACTAGTATTAATCCAATTGCTTTTAAAGCCAATTGAAATCTTTGTGCCATCGCATAAGTTTCATCTAGTTCTTTCTGTTGTTCCAGGGTTAATTGTTTTGGAGCCATAGTACTAGTCTTTTCACCTAGCTTTCCAGCTATTTCATCGACGGTGGAATACTTTTGAGAAGGCATAAATTGATACTTTTTTTCTGTCGTAAAAGAAGGTTCTTCTTCAAGAACTGGTTTCGGTTTCTCATCAGGATTATCCTTTTTGGAAGAGGAATTAAACCTAACCAAACTAGTACTTGATACCAAGGGTATAGATCTCTTAGGGAGTAAAATGGGGGTAGTAGGCACCCTTAAGCCTAGTCTAAATGGCTGTCTCAACATTCTTTGGTACGATGAATATGATCTATATTCAATTGGTAAAACTAAAGTGTTAAACAGGTTGTGAAGCGACCCATTACTTTTAAGAACCATCTTATTGGCGGTTTGAAAAACCATCGATCCATGAAATCGAAACTTGATCAACTTGAGGCTCAATTTCAAAGCCCCCGGGGAAACGAAATTTATTGTGATTACGAGAGGGCCGAGATAATCACAACTGCTGTTCCTCTTGCGGTGCACCTGCACAGTGTGCGTTTGCCTTGTGCTCTATGTACTGCAGTCGGCGCCACGTTTCAACAAGTCAATCGACCCCACTACTTCACCAGCCTTCTTCCCAACTCGGAAATGGGGTAATTCAGCCACTATTTGCCTTCTATCTAATCTGTTATCCCGTATCTTTGTGTCTTTCTTTCTTAAATTGGTTCTCCTAACATTAAATTGGTCTGGGGACTTTATTTCTGTCTGTTTTACCATCAATATCGTTGCTCTTTTCGTTTCAGTCCTCAATTGGTCGTCAAGAGTTCAATTTATATTAACTTAACTTCCAACAAACAACAACAACTCAGCCATTATGAGATTAACAGTTCCAGTTTTGACACTTATCGTCACTGCTGTTGCTTCTGCTAACGCTGCTGTCGAACAACAACAACCACTATCATTCAACGAAGCTAAAGATGCCTCGAAGAACCTCTTTGGTAAATTGCTGAACAAAGGTAAATCTTTATTGCAAGAAGCTTCTGAAGTTTACAACGAATCTATTGATACATTGGATGACAGCATAGTTAACATTTGGTCTGAAATGGAAATGAAATTCCCGGAAACCTTAAAGAACATGAAGTTCACTTCAGAACCAAACTTCAAAATTCAAAAAAGGCCTGCTGAATTTTGGGATCATCATGTTGATAACGAGAAATTCTCAAACTATAAGTTGAGAGTTAAGAAGACAAATCCTGGCTCCTTAGGTATCGATCATACCAAACAATACTCCGGTTACTTGGATGTTGAAGACGAAGATAAGCATTTCTTCTACTGGATGTTTGAATCCAGAAACGATCCAAAAAATGATCCTATTATCTTATGGTTAAACGGCGGTCCAGGTTGTTCCTCCTTGACTGGTTTGTTCTTTGAATTGGGTTCTTCCTCGATTGATAAGGACTTAAACCCGGTCTATAATCCATACTCATGGAACTCAAATGCATCTATCATTTACTTGGATCAACCAGTTAACGTTGGATATTCTTACTCTTCGGGTTCTGTTTCAAATACTGTTGCTGCTGGTAAAGATGTCTACGCTTTCTTAGAATTATTCTTCCAACAATTCCCTGAATATCTATCAGTTCCATTCCACATTGCTGCCGAATCTTACGGTGGCCACTACGTTCCTGTTTTTGCTTCTGAAATCTTATCGCATGCTGATAGATCTTTTAACTTAACTTCCGTCTTAATCGGTAACGGTTTAACCGATCCTTTAACCCAATATCCTTACTATGAAAAAATGGCCTGCTCCAAAGAAAATGGTTACAAGCCAGTGTTGCCTGAAGCTGAATGTGAAGGTATGTTAGACACGTTACCAAGATGCTTATCATTGATTGAATCTTGTTATGACTCTGAATCGGTCTTCTCCTGTGTTCCTGCTGCCATTTACTGTAACAATGCCCAAATTGGTCCTTACCAAAAGACAGGTAGAAACGTTTACGATGTTAGAAAAATGTGTGAAGGTTCTTCATTGTGTTATGAAGAATTAGGATACATTGACAAGTACTTAAACCAAGATTTTGTTAAAGAAAAGTTAGGTGCTGAAGTTGAAACTTACGAGTCTTGTAACTTTGATGTTAATAGAAACTTCTTGTTTGCAGGTGATTGGATGAAGCCATACCATAAGGCTGTTATTGACATCTTGGAACAAGACTTACCGGTTTTAATCTATGCCGGTGATAAAGACTTTATTTGTAACTGGTTAGGCAACCAAGCTTGGTCCAATGAATTACCATGGTCCGGCAATAGTGGTTTCTCTCTCGCTAAAATTCATGATGTTCTATTAGATGATGGCACTAAGGTTGGTGAGGTTAAAAACTACGACAAGTTTACTTATGCCAGAATGTTAGATGGTGGTCACATGGTTCCTTACGATCAACCTGAAAGTTCATTGATGATGTTGAACAAGTGGATTTCTGGTGATTATTCATTAGGTACTGGCAAGAAATAGATAGAAATAGATGTTTTTATGAAAACTGATCATCTGACCGTTTTTGTTTTATTGTTTGTGTTTTTTCTTTCTTCCATTAAGGAAAGCCACCCTCGTTGCTGATATGTTGCACCTCTCTTATTTTTTTTACATTTTTTATAATCAAACTATCACTAGTGATTTACGATTACATCGGTATAGATGCCATGGCTTCTATCTTCTTACAATAACATTTTTTATGACATACTTTTTCTTTCTTTTTTTATACCGCCTCTTTATTACATAAAAAATCAAACTATTTCAACACCTCTAGTAAAAAAAAAGTCCACTTACAGTAGAACGTTATCTAAATTCTTCGTTTAGTGTCCATCCTTTGCGCTCTCTATCCCAAGTACAGATGGACTTAAGCATAGACCTAATAACTTTGACAGTTTTCTCATTATTGACATCAACTTTCAAGTTATCTAAAACCTCGCCGGAAGTAGCAAAAAAACCCGATAACCCAGACATGTATTCACTCAGTTTCGTTATCAATTTAGTCTCGTTCGGAGGTTCACCGTTAACAGGAGAAATTTTTTTAGAAGGACCACGTTTCTTGTTTTTGATACCTTCCAAGATTGATGAAGATGAAATCAGTGATGATGCCGACGGAGTTGCACCTGGGGTAGGTGATCTTGACAAAGACATTGACCCGTTGTTTGAAATTCCACCTCCAACTATACGTTTACTTATTGTTCTGTCTGTGAATTTACCAGCTTGACCAAATTTTCCTGTCCAGGTAGGAACGCCAACTTTTGTCTTTCTAGTTTCCTTTCTGGATTCTCTCAATGCTTTAACTGCATCGTTTGCAATTCTGGTAGCTTCCCTATCTATTAAACTGAAATGCGTTGACGAGGAAACAGCGTCTGATTTTGATGCATCCATCAATTTATCGTGTTCAAGACTTGAATGAACGCCGGCTGATTTGAGCAATCCTGACATTAAATCTGAGTCTTCAACATCTGTATTACTGTCATCTTTATTTGAACGATTAGAACTATCTTCAAATTCTTGAAGAGATTCCACACCTTTTATTTGAGAAACTTGAATGAGGTCATCGTCGTCTTTCGAATTGAGTTGTGGAATCCTGATACGAGGACGTCTTGATGACTTGAATTTGGATTCTCTTTCTAAAGTTCCATTGTAACTTTTTTCTTCTGTGTTAAACAGATCCGCAGTTTCGGTTCCTTTTGTATCTTGCTCCCCTAATGTGAATAAATCATATAGATCGTTCATCTTGAAAAATCTCTTCTGTTTTGGATCTTTTAGAATCTTGTTTGTTAGCAACTGTTTGAAGATCTGACGATGATAAATTTTTTCCTCGATCGAACCAGCAATCATTAATCTATAAATTGTAACGTCCTTTTTTTGTCCTAATCTCCATGCCCTTTCTCTAGCTTGCAAGTCCGTGGATGGATTCCAATCAGGGTCATATATAATCACACGGCTTGCACCAGTTAAATTAACACCCAATCCGCCAACTCTTGTGGTGAGTAAGAACACAGGATATTCAGGATCTTGGTTGAATTGATCCACTAGAGTTTGTCTCAGAGAGATTGGAGTCGAACCATCCATTCTCAAGTACTTATACTTGTTGCCTTTTTCCGAATTCTTTGCATCCATAAATTCTTGCAAAATTTGAAGCATTTGTCTAGTTTGTGTAAACACTAACGTCTTTCTACCTTCATTAATCCAAGATTCCAATAAAGCACTAACAACTTGAAGCTTTCCAGATCTTTCCTCAATTTTAGATGATTTCCCATTTATTTTCAACTTTCCCTTAACACTCAAATCAACCAAGTCGGGATGATTACAAATCTTTCTTAAGATATCAATACCGTATAATGCATTTCTGGACCCTTTAACTATCTTGGAGACATCTTCAGAAGCTAAAAAGTTTTCATATAGAGTTCTTTGTTGTGGGGTTAATTTGCAAAACAAAACCATTTCTGATTTCTTCGGTAAATCTTTAGCAACGTCTGCTTTCAATCTTCTCAATAAATAAGGAGCAATTAAATCCCTCAATATAACTGCACATTTATAACTAGTTTGAACTTGGACGTTGGTAGCATTTGAATACCCTCCAAGATTAATAGGAACACAAAATTGTCTTTGGAAAACAGGTAAAGTCCCCAACCGGCCAGGAAAAACAAAGTCAAACAAACTCCATAGTTCAACCAAATTATTCTGAATAGGAGTACCCGATAAAATTACTCTATTTGGAGTTTTGAATTGTTTACATGTTAATGTAATGTAACTGTCCGGGTTACGTATCTTATGGCCTTCATCTAAAACAACGTAACCCCATTTCACAGGCAATAAATGTTTTGCGTATATTCTTGCACCCGCGTAAGTGGTTATGATGACATGACCTTTCGAGACAATTCTATCAACTAGTTGCTTAACATTCTTATCTGAGTTCACCATTGCTGGCGATTTACCACTGTTGTATTCTTCTTGCTCCAATAACTCTTCTAACGATTCCTCGTCATTCAAACTGTTCTTTGTTTTCTTGTTTGACATTCCAGTACCAATGGAATGCAAAATAATCGTTCGCATAACAGGCCACCATCTGTGAAACTCGTTGCACCATTGTTTCAAAACAGTCGCTGGGCAAACGACCAAAACTGGCTTATCTAGTTTCCCACTATAGTGCAACCCAGCTAAAAATGAAATGACTTGAACTGTTTTTCCTAACCCCATTTCATCACCAATGATACCACCTGTCTTCTGAGAATATAATTCCCATAACCATTGGACACAAGTCTTCTGATAATCGAATAAAGAAGGGTATATATCACCTGGTATCTTAAACTCGTCATTAAGTACGGCGTCATTGGTAGTAGGGTGTGGCTTCTTCCATTCTTCAACCAAGGGATCATCTTGGTATTCCGGTCTATTTTGCGCTCTGAGACTGGACCGTTTGGTAGACCATTGTTTCAATCGAGCCTGGTAGGTACTCTCGTCACCATCGTCAATGTTTTTGAACTCGTCAGGATCTTCTAGTTTCGTTGTAGGCTTTTTGGTTTTCGTCTTTCCTTTTTTTCCAATGACCTCTTCACCATCAGAAACAATGAAGTTAGCATCTTCATCTTCATCAATGTCAGCTTCAGAAGAGCTATTTGCATCAGTTTCAACTAGATATTCATTGTCACTGTCAAAATTCACAGCTTCATGATCATCCAGGTTTCTAGTTTTTCTCTTTTTGAAAGCAGGTTTTGGTGTTTCTTCTATAACTGCGTAATCATAATTCTTGTCATCAATTATTTCCCCATCATCATCGTTGATAAGTCCCACAAGTCCTGGAGAAATTAGATTTTGGTGTGTTGGAGCGTTGGTAGTGTTATCATCATTGTCTTGAATGAAACCATTGGCGGAGCCAAATGCAGTTCTTTGACCAGTTCTAATTAAAAACTCATCCGTTGTTTCAGTGGGTAGTTGCCTAACTGAATCATCAATTGATTGTTCATTTGAGTTTGCTATTTCCGCCTTGCTTTGTGAAATTTTTAATCTATCTTTGATTTCTTTTATGTCTTTCAGTAAAGGTGATATATCATGTTTCATTAGATTTTCAATTTGCAATTCTATTCTCCCTCTTTCCGATATTCTTGTATTTCTGTCGTCTACTTTAGCCTTTAAATTTCTTAGTTTAGATTGAAATCTTTGTAATTTTTCATTAGTTTTATCTAACCTCTTTTCATCTAGTTCAACTTCTCTAGTTAACATTGCTTTATCGGCTGTTTTGGCAACTTTTCTCTCCAAAAAGTCTTGTTCCATGAATTCAACACCCAATGAAGCAAGAGATGGTTCTTGTTGCTCTGAATTAGGGTCTCCAGATGGAGAATCATCAGGATCGCCTTCAACTTCAACTTCATCAGAATCATTCACCGTTGCCAGCTCGTTCTCTTCTGAACTTCCACTCAGATCAACAGTAAAAGAGTTATGCTCTTGTGGCATTCTAATCTCTTGTATGTGCTATTTCAAACGATATTGAAGGAGATTAAAACAGCTGTCTGGTCTTTAAAACCAAGGAATACTTCAGTAACCTGTCTAAGTAAATTTGATCTAATCGAAACCATTTTACCCTTTTGGATTAAATGGCACAGTCGCCACATCACACGCCACATTTTACAGGTTTATTCTGCGCCCCATATTTTTGTATCTCTTTGTCGGATCCTATATATTTCTGATAATTAGATTATAGTTACACGACCATTTGATCTTCATGAAATTTACTCCTCATTTTACCCTACTTTCATTATAGTATGAAATACTATGATCGGCAAGTGCCAATTTTGTTGAGTAATTTCAATTACTATGGTACGATGAGAGTAATGATTGTTCTATCCAATCGGATTTATGAATAAGTATTTTCCGTGATTAAAAATACATGTGAAAATGATATTTTCGGTGTAAAATTCATTACAATTTACCCAACACATTCTGAGAAACAGGTGTATAAATTTGGGTAAAATTCTATAGTTATTTTTTTATCTTATTCTTATATTTTCACAGAGTTCTAAATGAACAGAAGGTTATATATCTTTCTCACACAGAAAAACCACAAATAAAACTATACTTCTTATTAAAAATTGATTAAATTAAAACTGATTATGTCATCTTCATTTTCACAAGAATCTCAAGACGCTCCAGTCACCAACTCATCCCGTTGCTCTTCAAAGGTTTAAATGTCTATCCATTCTAACTTGGTAAAACAGGGTGTATACATCTATATATATACATGCATCTCTTAACATACGTAAAATAGGTCGACTCATCTTCTTTTTGGTCCAGTAGGCAGCTTTGTAATTCTCTTATCAGCAGTCGGATGAAAAGACGAAGGTGATCTACCTCTTTTAGGACCAGTCGGTAGCTCTAAGGTTTTTGGAAAAGGATCACTTTCTTTGATCTTTGTATTATTAGCGTTGGTGGCTGGTTCTTTATTAGGTGGTGAAGCAGATTCAGATCTCGAGTATGATCTTGAACGTGATCTAGAATAGGATCTAGAACGTGAACTTGAACAGGATCCAGGTGACCCCGATGGTGACCTCGATGGTGACCTCGAGTAAGAACGTGATCTCAAAGGCGCACGGTTGGACTTGTTTTTGGACACTGTTCCACCTCTGGATATACGAGATGAACTTCTTGAATGTGACCTTGATCTAGAACGGGAATATGATCTGGATCTCGATTGTGATGGGCTTCTGGATTCCGTTCTTGACATTGAATACGACCTTGATCTGGATCTGGAGTATGATGGACTTCTAGAGTATGATCGGGAGGGTGTTCTTGATCCACTATCATTTCTTCCTCTTGATCTACCTCTAATCGGTTCATTCTGTTCACTGTCACTGGGACTTATTTCCTCTAAATCTTCTTCTTCATCTTCAGGTATTTCACTTAAAATTTCCCTCATTTCTTCCGTCAAAATACCTAGTCCAATTGCAGTAAAAAAGTTAATGCAGAATCTAAGATGATTTGAGCCTTTCTCTGGAAACATACCACTGATGTACGGTTTTATGTAATCTTCTTTCACTCTAATTCTTAATTTGTTTATTCCAATTTCTTCTAGTAATTTCGAAAACATGAACTTCAAAAAAATTCTTCCAGATGAGGTAGAGTTCTCTTCGGTTAGCATAATGACCGACATTGGCTCCCATCCCATTTTATCGGATGCAAACATATGACCCCAAAAGGACGCAATATTTCTCAAAAGATTTGTTTCAAATCTATGACATATTTCATAGTTTTCTTTAAAAACAGCAGAAAAAGCTGTCTCCCATTCTTTACTAGCTACAATCAGGCTCTCTCCAATCAAACCGTAGTATTTGGCATAAGTTTTTTCTTGTGCACAACATTTGATAATCATGTCAACAAGCATGTATTCTTTTCTATCCGGATCTATTGGTTGAAGTTTCAATAATTTATGGACAGCTTCTTCATGTCCCAAACTAGACATAATCGTCAAGTATACCGTTTTTTGGAAGTTTGTTAGTTCTGCTTCAGTTAGATCTTTGATCTGTTGTTTCACTTGGTCGTCGTTTTGATCATCGTTATCCGAATTACTGTCTGAATCTTCTTCTTCATTATCGTCCTCAAACTCACTTCCACTTTCACCTTCGCTGTCATTTCCAAGAATTTCATTTCTTAGAGCATCATATTCCTTTTCTCTGTCTTCATAGCCTGCATCGTATCTAAAGATATTCAACATTTCTTGTGCCTTCAATTTATCATCAATATTGAACGTATGAGTAATTTTATCATCGTCATCCACTAAATCTAAATCATTTGGAATCACAGGTATGCCTTCAAAGTCGGATCGTCGCAACTTGAATAGGTCTTCCACGATATATTGGACTCTTTTACTGATAATGTCTTCGTTTAGAAAAATTCTAAGTCTCGAGAAAATTGCAGTGCATGCAGTTGATGAGTTTTCCAATAAAAATGGTCCAGTCACAGACATCAAAGAACATGCAATCTCAACAGAGTCGCTGGTAGGCTTTTCCAAGAGAAGATGTAATAGTTGTAATACTAAAATCTCGTGACAAACTTGGAAATTAACTAGTTGGCCCATAAATATCACTGTTGCTTTGCATAATTCTTTGTCATTTCTTTTATAAGACCTTCTAAACTGTAATATAAGTCTTGTAATCAATAGTTCACCAATTTCTGGTATTTTGGAATTGATGACACATATAAGTGCAGAATATACCTGGGTATAGGGTAATGAGACAGATTGTGACTTCATAATGCTTCTTACCAAGGGCCCTTGTCCTCTCACTATATTTATTTTGAATAGGTCAATAACAACTTGCTTAATATTTGACTTGTTAACTTTATTGATTAGACCATTGATTGACTTCTTTAGTTGTTCCCATTGTAATTTTTGGTACTCTTGTGATTGTTTTGACAAACTAACATCACCAAGTAATTGTCTTAGCTTTGCTGGTGGTATATAGGCACCGCCAGATCTAAGTTTTGTTAACTCTTCCAATGCACCTGACATTTGACAGTTAATCACCAATATTGTATGATTTTTATGTGTTTAGTTGCGTATAAGGGTATTGCGTATAAGGGTAACGTTAACAATAGAAAGCCTTTTTGAACAGTCCAAGTTTGCAAACTCACTTTATTTTATTTTATTTTTTCGAAAAAAGAGCTCGATTCTCCAATTGGCTTTAATTCGATTTGGATGAACAGGCAACAACCACCAATTGGATTGATAGATTGATGCTGGTCTTACGAGAATTGCCTTCCTTATTGAGTTACTCGGGATATCAATCCACCTATTGTTAGCACACATACAACCACAGCATGAGTTATAGAACCCCGTTATTGCTACTTACTACCCGGCAGATAGATGATCAATCAATCTTAAACAAACTCCTCTTTAAGTCATTATCTACCACTAAAGCTAATCACACTTTAACCGTTCTAATTTTGAAAAATATAACTCAATTGGATGACCTTATAAATAAACTTATTGTTATATACGATACTGCAAGATTTCATCATCACAACGAAAAAACGGTCACTGTTATTTATGGTGACAATTACAAACATTTACCCGTTGATACGTGGGATGCAATAATTACTTACGATTCTTCAATAGCGTTATTTGATAAATCTAATTATCCTAATACACCAATGATTAGTCTATCTGAAGAAGATTTAACAAAGTTGACAATTGAGGAGTTACCATATCAAGTGAGTCCGCAAGCTGTCGAAAATCATGGAACTGTGGGTCAGTATGGCACTGTAGCAATCGGTGGTACGTTTGATCATATGCACGATGGTCATAGGATTTTACTAACGGTTGCCGTTTTTCTTAGTAATAACAATTTATTTGTTGGTATAACAGGTGATGAATTATTGAAAAATAAAAAATATGCCGAGTACTTGGAATCTTATGAAGTTAGGGAAAAATCGGTTGAAAGATTTGTCAAGTTTATCAATCCAAACCAAAAAATAAGATTATCTGTTATCCAAGATGTTTGTGGACCTACTGCAACGACTAGAGAAGTTGATGCTTTGGTGGTGAGTTCAGAGACGGTTAGTGGTGGTGAATACATAAATAAAGTTAGAAAAGGGAATGGACTCCCCGAGTTGGTCGTCCATGAGGTTAGCGTTGTTGGCGGGGGTACGAAAGAAGACGGATTCAAAGGTAAATTGAGCAGTACCGACTTCAGGAAAAGGGAATATGAAATTGTGAAAACTTGTGCAAACTAGGATATATATGTACGTAAATTGGGATTTATATTATATATCTATATATATAGCTACTCCTAGAAAGAATTTCAAAAATAAAAAAACGTGAGATAAAATAACAATATATCACTTCAAGAGTTGAAACCCTGCACTGATGAACGAATGAGAGGTAAATGACTAAAAGAAAACATTATATATGCGTATCGTACGTGACCCAATTAATATAGACAAACATAAAAAAGACATCAAAAAACTAAAGAAAAACCAAAAACTAATTAGCTAAAAACTTATACTTAAACTCCAAACAATAACAACAAATGAAACAAAACAGGATAAAAAACCAAAAGAAAAAGCAAATATTAGTCTTCGACGACATATGTATTTATAGACTAGTCTAAGGATTCACCATCATTCTCTAATAAAGATAGAAGGTTCAAAGGTCGAACCTCTTCTAACGTTTCTATCAGGGTGATCAATACAAATATGTATACTATCATTCTTGATACAGGTATCAAATAAAACCACAGTATCACGTTTTGGTGAATCTAGATATTCAACCGACTGTAAATCACTGATACCAACCCTTAATGAATTGAATTCTTTTTCGCTCATACCTAAAAGTTTATGCAATCTCACCTTGGTATCAACAAATTCTTCGCCTTTAACAATATCAAAGATGAATGGAATACTATGTTTGTTGTTCAGTTGACCAAAGAATTGGAACCCTGGAATGAGTTTCACCGATTCAGATCCACCATTTTCCAGTAGTTCTTTGAAATTTGGATAGTTACCAATAATAACTTGATCAAAACTATCAATAGTTGCATTCAATGAATGTATACCATCTATAGTGAACCTTTTTGCAGACCAGCAAACTAAGTTATCACGATCTTCATTCTTAATGTTCACTTTAGTTTGAAGACGAACAATCAAATTGTCAATGGTACTTGATCTTGGTAAGAAAAATTCATGTTTTTGTTCTCTGCATATACCTTGACCGACCCAAGAAACTTTGCATAACTTCATCTCTTCAAATTCAGCCAAAGTAACTTTCAAAATCTCATATTGTAAATCAAGGGTTTGTGATTTTGGTGTTTTGTTGATCAACCTTGCAAAATTAGTATCTCTTTTCAATGGAATTCTTTGATTAGAATGACCTAAAATGAAAATTCTAATGTAATCTGGATTGACATTAATATTTTCACCAATCTTCTTTGCCAACAAGTTGTAATCTGATGAAGTAGAGAACCAGAAATCAAACTCCTTGTTTGTACTTCTTGTTGAATTGGATCTCTTTTCAGTAGAAACATCTTCATCTTTCGCTTCAGAAATATCAACCTTCACGTATTCCTCCTCATCTTCATCAGCCTTAATCAACGGAGTAACTCTAAAGTGCACCCTGTTTGCTAAAAATCCATAATATTCGTCCACCGACTTGAACTCAACATCTGTGTTTGGCTCAAGTTCAGAAGATTCCTTGGTGAAGCAAATAATATCACCCGTACTCAACTCAGATTTATAGAACGACTTACTAGGTATAAGTCCTTGAATTTGGTTGGCACCTAACTCCTCATAAAATCTCAATGGTGTATTGATTTCAAAATTCATAACGTTGTTCAATAGTTTTGTTAAATACTCAATCTGATTCTCAACAGGAATAACAATATGAGTTAAGCCTCTTAGTAATTGCTGATTTTGATCAAAATATTTGATGAAAATTAAGGAAACGCTGGCATCTTCGGGTATTAGTTCTAGTCTTGGCTTGAATTCAGACTCACGAACGAGATCCATGATCTTTTCAATTTTTTCAGAATAGGTCTCCAACTTCTCAACTTCGTCAACCAAACGAGGATCGTTTTTCTTCAAAGAATAGTAAGCTTGTGATATGTATCTTAAGTCCTTTGAAGTTTCTTCCAAAAAGAGAACCAATTGTGAGCTTTGATTGATTCTTCTTGATCTTGTTATGTTCTGCTCAACAAATTGAACTATATCAGCAATAGTGGTCTCCTCATCTTTTTCAGAACCATAGGTATAAGGGATATCAGAAAATGGCCTAGCAGCAAAACTATGTCTACCAACGATATTCCAAAATCTGAAACCAGCTGGGTCAGATTTCTCACCTAGAAGCTCAGCAACTTTTTCATAAACCTTTGAAAATGGTTCAGATTTTAACATTCTGAACTTCAGCGAAAATGATTCCGGATCGTATAAGTCTTCTGAAAAATTGATTCTATCTTCTTCATTAGGACCCAAATCAAAGCCTTCGTATCTGAGGTAGCCTTTATTGACGTAAATCTTAAAGTTCGTGTACAGGTGCATTTCTTCTCGTTGCTTTCTCATGATCTCCATTTCGTCATGTTCATATTTGATTTGTTTAGCGAGGTGTATTGGAGTATCAAGATCTTCAACTTCATCCAAAATCTCAGGCACTTTAGATTTTCTAATATAAACCAACATATAAGCAGATGTATGTCTCTTCATTTGATATTCTTGTTGTTCTTCTTTGGAAAGGGTTCTTGGGTCTTGGGTGAGTCTATCAGCCCCAAAATTACCTTCAAAAACTTGGTGAGCTGTAACTTGCCAAACTCTATCGTCATCAAATCTGAACCATTTATCTTCTGGTGTTGGTTTAATCATAGCGTAATAATGTCCCATTGAAACATCACCTTGGTGAACTAAAACTCCATGTAGTTGATATTCCCAATCTTCGTCATAGCAAACAGATTCTTTATCCAAATATGGTTTCAAGTCGATCGAATCAAAGAATTCATAGCGATCGTTAATCTTAATCAATTGATCATACTCAAAATCGTATTCAAATCTTTTCAATTGTAAATGTAACACTGGAGGGAAACTTTCAAAAACAACACCCTTTTCAGCATCCTGAAGGCCAAACTCAGGGGCATCGTACTTATTGTCGCCGTCCAGCATCTCCAACTCAATGTAATTCTTAAATGAATCTCTGATATTTTTCAGGTTTTTGACATTTAGCTGGATATCCCAGAAGTCTTCAGTACGACTACTTTCATATTCAACATTAACACAACGAATAAAACTTTTCATATTACCAACAAAAATGTCGTTCAAACAACCTTCAATGTCGGTGTTTTTCATTTTTGATTCTAGTCTATCCATTAATATACGGTTTAACTCTTGAACATCATGTTGGGTGAAGGCATCGGCACTGTTCCAGCCAAAAGATTGTGTTAATTCCAAAGTATCGATTGGCTTTCCTGAAGTTTGTAGATTGTAAAAAATTCTTTGTAATGCCAATGAGACACTCTTTGGTTGTTCTAAATATTGCTGGAAATTTTCTAATTTAGTGTTTAACTCTCCATCTGTCGGAATTTGATAGACTTTCTTTCTAAATATCTTAGTGAAGTAATACGATTGTAGCAATGAATTTAAATAGCAAGTAGCCCCTTGATTGTTAATGCCAACGTATCCAGTTTCTTTTTTAGAATCATAATCAAGGAAATTATGCCACAAAACACCCGTATGATCTTTAATGATTCTAACATATGCTGTAATGTTCACTTTGTTACTTTTAATCATTTTGGCCTCTTGGATAACTCTACTGTTCAATAAACCAACAAAACCCCAATCTGTAACCTTTGAGGTGTAACGATGTGATGCAGCGTTAGATTTGTGAATCGATGGATCTTCTTGATCCCAGGCATCTATGGCAAATTGGGCACAGCAATGCCAGTCATTATCATCCGAATTTTCATCTATTGGGTGGCCTTCTAGGTAACAAGAATATAAAGTAGACGGTGATCTTTTATCAGGAATCATTAACAAAAGATTGAATTCATAGTTACCAACTTTGAATTTTGGTCCAGGATTCTTATCTTTCTTCAAATCAGCCAAATTGTTAATTTCCCAAGTGTGGTAACCCTCTGTTTCTTTTTCATAACATTGTGGCGACGGCCCCAGTATGGTTTTGAGGTTACCTTCAAAGTCTGATGAATCATGAGCTTTGTTTCCACCTGGTTGATGTGAACCTGTGTATTGTTGCTGAGACTGATGATGAGAGAGATTGATGGCAATTGATGATTTTTCGTCGTCTATACCATCGGTGGAATAATCAGAAGTGTCCGCACTTGATGGATCATCTTCATATTCAACGTTATTTTCATTTTCCTCAAAAGGATTTTCTTGATCTTTATAATCTGACATTTAAATATATATATGAATAATGGTGGTCTATTTTTAGTTTAGCTGAATTCAATCAACCAGTGAAATTGGTGAATGTTAGTATATCAGTTTATATAATAATATCAGTTGATACTAAGAAAAACAAACAAATAACGGTTTCGAGGGAAATCTGGCTACTAAAAAGCTTGGGACATACTTACTTTTTTTCAATTGAGATGTAAAATCTATATTAGATAAATGTCAAACGGTACTTTATTCCAGTAAGAGAGGTTTGAAAAAATATTCAAGAGGATATGTAGCTGAAATTCGTAACAATGTGGGGAACTTAGTAGTGGCAAAAGTGTATTGATCAGGTAACCAAGAAATCGTGGACTGAAGGGGAAATATAAGTCAGTTAGCTGAAATAATTTGTTCAAAAGTATAATAGAAAAAACACAATTGATTGCGATTGACGTTCCAGTGTATATACTTTTATTTCTATTGTCAGAGAACGTAGATGGTTATAAAGATGTTGGAAAGAAGTAAAACGAAGCAATTTATGTTTAATTTATTGTTAAGTACAATAGTGATCTTTTTGGATTTTGAACTTGTACGCTGCCATCACACAGCCTGGTCACACAGCCCGCGCGAGAAAAGAATGCTCCTTTTCTCTGATACACCCTTTAGGCACAGTATGGGTGGGTGAGTGTGTGAGTTAGTAGGGATATTTATTGTATATTGATGATGCACTACAGGTAATGAAAATAAATAATGGTATAAATAACTGAAAATAAATAATGGTGTAAATAACCGAAAATAAATAAATAAATGAAACTCTCATGCTTTGTCTAACTGTAACTTATCTCCACTTCCTCCCAACTTTGTAAGCTTTAAGAAAACGTCCGTACCATATCCTTCGACAGAGTACATGTCCAACTCACCATTCCAATAATCAGTGTACACTTTACACATTGGCATTGAGATACCTAGAGTGTATTCGAATGGTCTACTAACTAATGATTTTAACATGGAACCGTGTTTCATCCCGTTAGTGGTTTCCATTTGTCCTAGATTGTGAAGCATACCTGTCAAGTCTTCAGACTCCAGCGTATCTAGAGAGTTATTAGAGCCTTCAGAGACTGCAAAACTCGGCTTAAGATCCAAACCCGGCATTTTATGGAAGTTTAACAAGTATTGGGTAGCTAATTCAGGGGATTTACCAAAAGACCAAACTTTACTCAATTTTTGTTTGGACATTCCACCACCTTGATCAGAAAACTTAAATGTGATATCTTTCTTTGTCTGTGTTACATGAACTATAATTGGAGGTGGCTTTAATTCTCTCAATTCTTCGGGCGTTAGATCATTGTTTCTAAGCAAGAAGTTTCTAATGGTAGATTTTAATGAGTTTCTTAAAATCTCAGCAAATAGATAATTTAGATGATTTGTTAAGAATTGGAATTTGACATCATCTCCAATAATGACTAACTCAGGCATCTTTAAGTCCGGATAAATGCTTTGAAGAAACTTCGAAACAATATCTTTACAAATATTTAGATGTTCATGTGAGGAGCAATATTGGAAAGCATCTCCAATGTAGTTATCAGGTTTATCTTTTGAGTCCGGTTCTTCTTTGAAAGAACGGGATAATGTTGTATGTTGTTCAATAATGACTCGTCGACTAATCCTAGATCTTAGCATCGAAGACATAAATTCGTCCAATTGTTGTTGAGGCATGTTCTGAAGTATAGAAACCTCCAAAGCACCCATCATCAAATGTGGTAAGATTAGCAAATGATCGTTCAACACTTGATTCAAAAAGACACAGAATTCATCATTCTCTTCTAAAGTGTCGATTCTACCCATTTTTCTAAAAGCATTGAAACAATGGTAATAGCTCTGATAAACTTGATTTATATGGAAATTGTTAACAACATTGAAATCCAATTTTTGTAGGTCTTTTAGTTTCATACTTAATCTAACTGGTAGTTCAGTTCTGACGAAATTTGCACTGGTGATGAGTTTCTCTTTTGTCAATTTTTTACCAAAGTTTGCTAGATGTCTCAAGGAGACTGGATGAGCATTTCTTTCTGACCAACTTAAAAGTAACGAGTTTTGATAAAAGTGTTGCTCATTCAAGAGTAAAGAATGATGTGGGAGGAATGGAGATAGACGGTGAACATTTGTAGATAACTCTGACAGTTTGACAGCATTCTTGAGCAGCAATCCCTTTGATGAGTGAGTCATTTATATAATTCGAGAGCTATACGGATGCGGAGGTTGTGCTGGACTATTGCAAGAAGCCAGGTTTAGGATGCTTTTGACTGAATAAAAGGATACCACACTGCACTGTACTTCTGTTTTACTTGTATTTGTCCGAATGATAATGAAACTTGGGCGTAATTATGATTACGTCATGTATTTAATAGTAAATGGTTAGTGCTTATGTCATTTTTATACGGACAGTCTATCTTCTTTCGTCGTTGCTCTTTCTGAGTCTTGTAAGAACTTGTTCAATTTCAGAGTAAGTGGGCTTGTATATGTGGTGATACAGTACTATCAGCCTTACAAATATATACCTACACTGTCTATATAATAAGGGAATACCTGATCTGTGGTTGTTGTAAAGCAAAAGGAGCATTGTTTCGGTGCTCGTAACCGGAAATTGTGAAAAGCAGCCAATTTTGTAAAGTGTGTGTGCAGCCAAAGATTTTATACAAGAGAATAGTCAATCAACTTCGATTAGATATGATAATATGAAATGTCTGTCATGAAGACCTTCAAAAGAATCAACTCTTAGTAAGCATTACCTCCAATCCTCTAATCTCATTATACATTTGCCAATCTAGAAGTTCAATCAAGGCCATATTCAATTTCTCAAAAATAATTTATAAAATATACACATAAAATGGTATGTCTATCTTTCATTCAACTTTAGAAACCTCCTTGCTTAATAGTGAGATATTGCATGAATGTTATTTGCGTTGCAATTCGTTCTCTCCAATGTCACAACCTCAAAGGTCAACTGAAACATTTTTTGTAGTCAATTGTCCTCTAATCGATATAAAATTGCTCAATAAACATCCAATTCAATTTACTAACATATTCCGTTACCTGTGTGGTCTTCGTCAAATCTGTTTGTCTACAGGCTGGTGCTTTAGAAAACGCACGTAAGGCAATCAAGAGCCTATCATTAGATGCCGATGAATCTTTATACGGCCAAATTTATTCTGTCTCGGGTCCTGTCATTGTCGCTGAAAACATGATTGGTTGTGCCATGTACGAATTGGTCAAAGTTGGTCATGATACTTTGGTTGGTGAAGTTATTAGAATCGATGGTGATAAGGCAACCATCCAAGTTTATGAAGAAACCGCCGGAGTTACTGTCGGTGATCCAGTCTTAAGAACAGGTAAACCCTTGTCTGTCGAGTTAGGTCCTGGTTTAATGGAAACCATTTACGACGGTATTCAAAGACCACTAAAGGCCATCAAAGATGTCTCACAATCCATTTATATTCCAAGAGGTATCGATGCCCCAGCTTTGTCAAGAACCGTTGAATACGATTTCACTCCTGGTATTTTGAAAGTTGGTGATCATATCACTGGTGGTGATATCTTTGGTTCCACCTTTGAAAACTCTTTACTTTCAGACCACAAGATTCTATTGCCTCCAAGAGCAAGAGGTACCATTGTTTCTATTGCTGACTCTGGTTCTTATCACGTTGATGACACCGTTTTAGAAGTTGAATATGATGGTGTTGTTCACAAATACTCAATGATGCACACATGGCCTGTCAGAGTTCCAAGACCTGTTGCTGAAAAACTGTCTGCTGATTATCCATTATTAACCGGTCAGAGAGTCTTGGATGCTTTATTCCCTTGTGTTCAAGGTGGTACCACTTGTATTCCGGGTGCTTTCGGTTGTGGTAAAACCGTTATTTCACAATCTCTATCCAAATACTCTAACTCTGATGTTATTATTTACGTTGGTTGTGGTGAAAGAGGTAACGAAATGGCTGAAGTGTTGATGGAATTCCCAGAATTATTCACCGAAGTGAACGGTAAGAAAGAGCCAATTATGAAGCGTACTACTTTAGTTGCTAACACATCAAACATGCCTGTCGCTGCCAGAGAGGCGTCTATCTATACTGGTATTACATTAGCAGAATACTTCAGAGATCAAGGTAAGGATGTTTCCATGATTGCTGATTCTTCTTCTAGATGGGCAGAGGCCTTGAGAGAAATCTCTGGTCGTCTTGGTGAAATGCCTGCTGATCAAGGTTTCCCAGCTTATTTGGGTGCCAAGTTAGCTTCTTTCTATGAAAGAGCTGGTAAATGTATTTCCTTAGGTTCTCCAGATAGATACGGTTCTGTCTCCATTGTTGCTGCTGTCTCCCCAGCTGGTGGTGATTTCTCAGATCCAGTTACTACCTCAACATTAGGTATCACCCAAGTTTTCTGGGGTTTGGATAAGAAGTTAGCCCAAAGAAAGCATTTCCCATCCATCAATACTGCCATCTCATACTCAAAGTACACTAATGTTTTAAATAAATATTACGACTCAAGTTATCCTGAATTTGCCTCTTTAAGAGATAAGATGAAGGAAATTATTTCCAACGCCGAAGAATTAGAGCAAGTTGTCCAATTGGTTGGTAAGTCTGCTTTGTCTGATTCAGATAAAATTGTGTTAGACGTTGCAAACTTGATCAAAGAAGATTTCTTACAACAAAACGGTTATTCTTCATACGATGCATTCTGCCCAATTTGGAAAACCTATGATATGATGAAGGCTTTTGTCTCTTATTACGATGAAGCTCAAAAAGCGGTTGCAAATGGTGCTCAATGGTCAAAGCTTGCTGAATCTACTGCTGATGTGAAACACGCTGTTTCCTCTGCTAAGTTCTTTGAGCCAAGTAGAGGTGAAGAAGCATCTGCTACTGAATTTGAAAAATTGATGGGTACAATCTCTGAAAGATTCCAAGAAGCTGCTGAATAAATAAAACACTACTATTTAACGTTAAAATTATAGCCATTCCCTGTTCTTTACTTCCTTCTTGTTACTCTTCTGGTATTTTTTTTGTCTTTCTCTGTTTTATTGTTTTGCCTACATCATTTCTTTTATTTGTTAGTCAAGCCATCATTTGAGGCACCCTAATGAATTTTCATTTTATCTGTTATCTGCGTTATCTGTTGTTCGTAGTAAAAACTGGATAAAAACCAGACTCTTAAGATATTTATTTTGTGTTATCAAAAATGTGGTCGTGTGTGACACAAATGTTTTAGAGGATCAACATCAGACTGACTGTCTTCCAGTAGCAAATTGGATGCGTTGATCTGGATAGACAAGCAAGTAATCGAGTAAATTCTCCATACTTTTAAATAGGACACTCGATCTAAATGTCATAGACAATAGGTAGAATAATAGCTAGCTAATGAATTTCTTAACTAAGACGATAGGTTCTACGATAGGCTCGCTGACTGGAAACTCAATTCCCTACGCTTTTGGTAACAAGATAATAACTGATGATGTCACAGATCCGCATAGATCAAACTCAATCTGGAATGTATACGATGCTACATCAAACAAGGACAGCTCTTTAGTCACTGTCTTTGAATTTGATCTTAAAAATCCTGCTAAGTCAAATCTCATACCGTTGGCTAAAAATTGTTTCAAAAAAGTGAGATCTTTGAGCTTATTGCCAGGTGTGTTGACAGTTTTGGATTCATTTGAAAGCGATTCGTATTTGTACCTAGTTACCGAAAGAGTTAGGCCATTGGACGATGCTGTTGCTTATGACTATCCAGAAGAAGGTCTACCGGAGGACGCTTTACTTCTTGGTATCTATCAAATATCACAGGCCTTGAAATTTATTAACAATGAAGGTTCTTCAATTCATGGTAACGTTTGTAAGAGTTCGATATTCGTGAATCAATCAGGAGATTGGAAACTTGGTGGTTTTGAACTACTATCGAATTTAAAAGAAAAAGATTGCTCAATTTTAAATTATGCTCATCAACTTCCGTCGTTCAAATCAACCTTAAGCCCTCCAGAATTTCAAAAGAATGGTGCTAGTTTCTTGAATACTGTTAACAGCAACCATGCAATCAAGTTTGATTCTTTCAAGTTGGGTGTTTTAATATATGAGCTGTTTTATGGTGTTACTGTGAATGATGCATCTCAACTCGTAAGCATGACCAAAATTCCAAAATCAATGTTAGCGCATTTGAAGAAACTGTTGAATCAATCATTGACCGTTAGATATTCCGTTGAAAAATTTTTGAAAGTTGGAGAAGACGTTTACTTTAATATACCACTAATTCTAATATTCGAAGAATTGACTCAATTGGACTTGAAAAGCAACGAAGAAAAAATGGATGTTTTTCAATCTGTCGATGAACTTGAATACATTCCTATTGGATTCTTTCGTTTCAAAATTCTTCCTGAACTTGGCAAATCATTCTACACCATTGCAACTAACGAAAATAATTTCCAATCAGCATTATTGTTTATCATCTTGAAGAATTGCCCAGGGCTTGATGAGCCAACTTTCGCATCAGTGGTCAAGCCTATTCTTTTTAAGGCTTTTGCTCTACCTGATAGAGCAATTAGAATGACTTTACTGAATGCATTACCAACAATTATTGAGAACTTCACAAACTATGAGGTTCAAGATAAGATCTTTCCAAGTTTAGTCTTAGGTTTCAATGATACAAATTCTTCAATTAGAGAGGAAACATTAAAGGCTATCAGTTCAATTGCCAGTAAAATTTCAAGTAGGCAATTGAATAACGATTTACTAAGATACATGGCAAAGTTGCAAGGTGATGAGACTCCAGAAATTAGAACAAATACCGTCATTGGTTTATCAAAGATTGCGGAGCATATGGCACCATCCACAAGAACTGGTGTGTTGATAACTGCATTTTCAAAAGCATTGAAGGATCCATTTATTCCAGCAAGGCTAAGTGCTATATTAGCATTTGAGTCGTCTATAGATTATTTCCTTCCAGATATATGCTGTTCTAGAGTTCTATCTGCTGTTGCACCAGCTTTATTGGACAAATCATCGAATGTTAGAAAGGAAGCTGAGAAGACATTCGATATCTACATGAAGAAAATCAGGGAAGCCGCTGGTAAGCTACCAGAAGATGAAGAAGACACAATGAAACAAGATCAAACACCAAGCAATGTTGTTACTGGTTTGAGTGGTTTATCGTTAGGCAAACTTGGATTTGGGTCCAAAAACTCCATTTTCGGATTTGGGGATCCCAGTAATAATGACTCAACTGCAAGTCTAACGATGAAAAATAGTGAAGTTATGGTTTCCACCCCATCGCCAGGTGTGCCTTCAATTACCAAAAATACGTTCTCAATTAAAACTAGCATTCAAGATATCAACGATAGTGACATTGATGTTGAGGATGATGGGTGGGGATTTGACATGGAGGATGAACCCAAGGAGATTTTACCACGTAAATCTGTTTTAAAGGAGAATAAATTGAGCAATTCAGGAAGTCTTCAAAGAAGTTTTGCACCTATAAAGCAGACGACCACACCTAAAGCACTACCACAATCACAGCCAAAAAGAAGTTTAAAGCTACAACCTAAGAACAAACTAAAGTTGGATCTAGATACGGACCAAGATGGATGGGGTGATGGATGGTAAAATCAATGGAAGGCTTTATAGTCTGTGGTCACTATCTGTAAGTTTTTTTTCTAAACAAATGAAATGTCAAAATAAAAATATGTAATTATACTCGATCGAAAGCCCACAATAGTAACATCAAGTTTGAGCCCTGAAATTGGTGGTAATAACAGATTATGTAACCGATGAGCCACCATGTATATGTGACAAAACTACCAGGTTGGGGGGGATTGAAAAGGCTATATAGGGAACGAAATAAAATAAAACTCCCTTCAGTCAAGACAAAGAAAGAAAATTTTTATAATAATTATATCAAACAACTCCATAGCTCAAAGGAGAAATGAAATGAAATTTTGAGCTTATAAAAAATCGAGGATTAAAGTAATTAAGAGTGATGCTCTATCCGGTAAAGGGAAATCATAACAAATGTGAATGAATTAATATTTTTGAAAGTCACTAATTAGCATACAGTAGACTATTGTTATGCCTCTATCAGCTAAACTATGATCATTCTGCTATAAGAGACATTTAACAGTGGAGATCAAGTTAGTGGAGATCAAGTTATCAGAGTTAGACATGATCAACGAATAGTCAACATAAAGGCCAAGAAGCACCATGCTAGCGTCAGAAACCATAGAATAGACGCCATGTTCAGATGGAATTATTTAGAGCCAGATTGAAATCAAAGCATAAATGATTTTAATTTCCAATATAAATGAGCCTCCTTTAAGCCTCCTTATAAATGTCTTCCGCTTCAAGTGCTAAGCAAATTGCAGAGTTTAAACAGTTAGGAGTAGCTCCTCTGACACGCATTCTGTTCATATGGCTTGAACCAATCCCCAGCCAACAGCATGCGTAAAACATTATCTATTGATAACGGCTAACGCATTAGTGAAAGTGGAAGTCAGAAGAAGTAACAGAAAAAATGCTGTATTGGGCAGCAATTTTATTTTGGAAAGTTTCACTGAGAAAATTTATATGTTTATCAGTTGAAAACGCTGAAACTTTTGATAGTATAGGGTAGTTAGTAAAAGGAATAAACTGTTTGCAGAGTTGTTAATCGATTAATGAGAAAATATAGGTTCTGTTTCGTTTTTTTCTCGCAAATTCTTTTATATATATCACAGAAATTTTGGATACGTTGTTCGACTTATAAAAGACTCGTTAAAAAAAACGCACGTATTTTCATGAATGAATAGGGTAGTGTGAATCTATACAAGTGGATAACAGACGATAGCAACGTGAATGAAAAGGATCAAATAATCCGAATAAGATAATATAGTAACAATGGCAATATATACGGTAATCGATATCACTTATATGAAAGCATTTAAGATTCAAGCACAAAGCAATAACTCAATAAAACAATTTGTTTCCCTCTTTTTATTACAACGAAATTTGACATTTGGCAACAGTAACCTTACAGTGAACTTACCTGTAATAGAGATTATGACATAACTCTGATTACTAAGCAGTTTACCCTACCTTAGTTCCTTATCGAGAAGAGTCTCGATATCCTTTCCAACAACCTGAAGGGTTTTTGGTCAATATTAATTATGTATTCTTGTCTTACGTACGCTAGTTAGTTACCTTTTTACCTTCTAGGAAGATCAGTCTTCTGTGAAGTTATACTTCTCGCTTAAAGATACACACTTAAGCCGTATAATGGAATTAAGACTCGCCACTACTCACTATGTAACCAAAGTGGTTAAGCTCACTTTTACACTTTCCATATCTGTAACACAAACACAGACGCAGAACAGAATATATTGAGAAAGGTAGTGCCCTCTCTCGACAAGACCTTTTGTTATATATAAAGCCCTTGGAATTCCCACTGTTTATCTCCTTTCTTGTTTAAGTTACACTTCTAGGAGAACTCCAGAATATTTATTGGACTCAAAAAGTAAATCAAATATATAAGACAATGTAAAAGTGAGCTTAACTACTTTTGGTTGTATAATAAGTAGTAGCTGGTCTTGAGTTTTGAATGTATACGGCTTAAAGATGTGCTTTAAGCGAGAAGTATATTTCCCCAGAAGACTGATCTTCCTAGAAGTTAAAAAGGTAACTAACTAACGTACGTAAGGCAAGAATACATAATTAATATTGACCAAAAACCCTTCAGGTTGTTGGAAAGGATATCGAGACTCTTCTCGATAAGGAACTAAGGTAGGGTAAACTGCTTAGTAATCAGAGTAATATCGTAATCTCTATTACAGATAACGACAAATATTATGTTTAAACAATCTGATCCTGAATCATTGGACTCTGCTGCTGAAACAAGACGCCCTAATTTTAATGGTTGGCATTTATTAACGTTGAGTGTGCTAGTGTTGATGCTCCCACTCCTATTCATTGTTTTCATGTTGACAGTCTATGCCCCAAATCATCCTAGAGAATGAGGCATGGCACCTGAAAGTGACAAAGTAATTGCACGATCTAGTACAGGGTGGACAGATGCGGTTAGAGATGGGTGTATCACCGTTTTGGATGGGGAATTACAGAAATTAATGGTTTATATTCGCTATCATGCGGTCCATTTTGTTTTTGTGGATTTAATCCTGCAATAGAATTTTCGAGAAATCCAAAGAGGGGTTAAAATCAAGTTACTTTTTTTAGCAGCTCAGAGTCCAATACCTTACAATAAGGTGTAAGGAATCAGGCGCTATTTAATATAGAGGACGCCTTGATGAAGGATAATGATCCCTTTTCCCTTGTTGATTACTCTATTGATTAAGCAGAGTAAAAGTTTTTCTGAATATTGTCGACAACTTCGTCGACGTTCAATCTCTATTTCAAATATGTTTGTATTTCCTTATTATTGTGAGATCCCTTTCCCAGAGATGAAAGGAGGAGAACGAATAAATAATAAATAATAATAATAAATAATTAAGAATAAAGTTTCTAGAAGTTTTTAGATAGTTTAGTTTAACTTAGTTAGAAGTTAGAAAATATCAAGTTCCAAATTATAAGAAGAATATCAATTATAAACGATTAAAATGAAAGCGTGGCCAATTAATTACATAAGGTGTAATGAATTGGGCACTATTCGATTTTGTCGTTCTTTTTGTGGTAATTATTCTTAATTTATTAATTGCTCTTTCTCTTTTCAAAAGATTTAACTCTCTATCCAAGGGAAAAACTCCAACTATATATAATAGAATACGATTGAAGACAAACTAAACTTCAATCACTAATAACTATCTATATAACAATAAAAAGCAAATAGAAACAATAGAAAGATTTTACAAAAGAATTTTCGAGAAATCCAAAGAGGGGTTAAAATCAAGTTACTATTTTTAGCAGCTCGGAGTCCAATACCTTACATAAGGCACCCACCTCTCCTTAGCTCAGATGGAAGAGCATGAGACTGTAATTGATTAGGGAAATCTCAGGGTCCCCGGTTCGATCCCGGGAGGGGAGACTTTTTTGGTTGTTCGAAAACTTACAGGTTAAGTTTAGTTACTCATTTAAATTATTTAAAGTGGATTTTTACTAATGCTTCACGATTATCAGATTATTTTTATCCTAATGGAATAAAGCTATATGAATTAAGAATAGCAAGAAATTGTAACAGCAATAAAGAATTAAATGAATTAAAAGAGTTAAAGATCGGGCTCCTCGTTATTTATAGAGGATTGGGAAATCATATAGCCATTTCTGGTATCCCTACCTCTTCATGGTATGAAGCACGGAATCATAAAAGGTAGTTCAGTCGTGGATAACTCCTGGGGCTTTATTAAAATAGTATCAGCTACATACCAAGTAGTTCAATTAATTAATAACTTGATTTAAGGTCTGGTGACTGTTTTTTGGTAACACAAAATAAAATCTCCTATTAAAATCTTTGTACGTGAGTTTTTTTTTATATAAAACTCTCTCCCCTTTTCTGGAAGAGTTCCGATTGTAGCTTCTTCCCAAATAATTATGATATACAGATCTATTTATGTTATTTCTCCATCTGCAACTTTAGTGAAAAATTTTTCACTAGATCACTCAATTCCAATCCTAACATATCCGATTCGTACCCGACACTTAACACAATCAACGGAATCGTATGATGTCATATTGACTCTGTTATGACTTCGTTATCGTTGTGGCTTACTTGATAAATACCACAAATTCTAATCTTATACAGAGAATCACACGTCTAATGAAAGTGAGGTTCTGACATTATTCGTGGGGTGCCAAACCTTCCTTCAGATGAACCATGTCTTCAAATTCATTTTCATCTTTGAAAAGGCCTAACTGGATCGAGCTTTCCTTTATCGAGACATGATTTGCCTGGGCGTTGGAAGCAACATTAGAGACAATCTTGTAACCAAATTTAGATTGTAACATACTAGCCACTGGGAAAGAGGATTCATTGACCATAGCTTCAATGGTAGTGACATTTGCTTCAATATCTTTGATACAGAAGTTTGAGAATGATTTACAGCCATCACTTAATAACTTGATTGAATTCAAAATGTTCTTAGCTATGATTGGTTTGAAAGCATTCAATTGGAATTGACCAGATGCACAACTCATAGTAATAGTAGTATGGTTACCAATAACTTGTGAACAAACCATAGTAAGAGCTTCACATTGAGTTGGGTTAAATTTACCAGGCAAACAAGTAGAACCAGATTCATTTGTTGGTAACCTTAATTCATTGAAACCGCAAGTTGGACCTGATCCAAGTAGTCTAATATCATTGGAAATCTTGAATAGCGAAGCACCAATAGTATTTAAAACTCCAGAAAGTTCCAAAATTGAATCATGTGTTGAAATGGCTTCAAATTTATTTGGAGCCGTTTTAAAATCTACACCTGTAATTCTTGAGATTTCAGTACACACCTGTTGATCAAACCCTTTGCGAGTATTGAAACCAGTACCAACAGTTGTGGCACCTTGCGCCAAAAGTTTCAAACGAGGAAAAACCGAACGAACTCTATCCATTGAAAATTGGATTTGCTGTGAAAACGCAGAGAATTCTTGGCCCAAAGTGATTAAATTAGCGTCTTGTAAATGAGTTCTACCAATTTTGACAATATCAGAAAATTCTTCAACTTTTAAGTCGATACAAGCTTTTAGCATTTGAAGGGAAGGCAATAATGAGTGGATGAGTTCAAGAACAGTTGCAATGGACATAGCAGTGGAGAAAGTATCGTTAGATGATTGGGACATATTGACATGGTCATTTGGATGAACTGGCCTCTTTGTTCCTTTAAAGCCACCTAAAATTTCATTACTTCTATTGGATATAACTTCATTAACATTCATATTCGTTTCTGTACCAGAACCCGATTGATACAAACCCAATGGGAAGTTATCGGGAGAGATAACACCTTTAACAATTTCGTCACAAGCCTGCTGGATGGCAGAGTTCAAGAATGGATTTAGATCTTTGTTTATACAATTCACACCAGCAATTGCTTTTTTAAGTAAGGCAAACGCAGTGATTAAGTTGAATGGTAACCTTTCGGTCTGTTTTTCACCTATCTCGAAATTCTTCAGATAACGTTGGGTATGAGCACCCCAGTACTTGTCTTCAGGAACGTTAACCTTTCCTAGAGAATCTGACTCTATTCTATAAGTGACAGTCATTTGTCTTTGTAAGGTGATGGATGGTATTTAAGAGTTTTTTTTTGAAGTTAATTCTATTCTAACGATAAAGCGTCAACGTAGTTGAAATTGTGTCAGTTATAACTAGCACAATCAGATCAGACAAACAAAGTGAAGGCCCAAAGTTTGAAAAATATCCGCAATTCAAAGTTTTGGAGATGGTCAAGAACATATATACTCTGAGGGGGAAAAGTTGTAATGATGCAAACCAGGCTTGTCGACCCGTGGAAAAATGCTTGAACCCAACTTCATATGCATAACTAGCTAGTAGAACACGAATTAACCTGGGGAATGAGACATTAGCTTAGACCTGTGATGTCATCTGATTTGTCTTCTGGGGCTGGCTACCGATTGCGGTACAGTTGTGCTTAAAGACGAAGGACAAACGGAAGCCCTCCTTTCCCTCACCAACCTTCTTATCCTAAAAACCGACGAGTTCAAAAAGTGGAAAATTGTTTAAACGCCGGGACTGCGACTGCGCAGCCTATGAAAAGGTTTGGGAATTGCTACTGCCAGACCAGATGACATAATACCCACACAGTAAGTAATTATACCTGTATAACATAATCAACTCTAAATTTCCCTAATTTCTCTACCTGCACAACAGACTACACACTCATGACATAAGCAATTTTCCCCACCTGTGTTACCATACATTACCACAGCAGTTAAATTACTTACTACTACAGCAACTAAATTCTATCTTCTACTACTATAAGAATATCTCTTTCTTCTTGTACTTACTTCTTCATTTGATTCTTTATCCTATCATGGTGCCACCCATGGAGCAAGTCTTTGAGAACAGAGATAAACTAACTACTTCTATACAGCGGCATGCCCTGTCTCATAGCATAGAATTCACGGGGAATGCCTACTGCCACAGCAGCTTTTCCTACTGCCACAGCAGATGACATAATACCTACGCAACAATTATACCTGCGTGACATAATCAGTTTTAAATTTCCTCAATTCCTCTACCTGCACAACAAACTACACACACATGACATAAGCAGTTTTCGCCACCTGTTACCATACATTACCCCAGCAGTTAAATTACTTACTACTACAGCCACTAAACTCTATCCTCAACTACTATAGGGGCATCCCCTTGTAAGCTAGTTCTTCATCTGATTCTTTATCCAATCATGGTGCCACCCATGGAGCAAGTCTTTGAGAACAGAGATAAGCTAATTACTTCTGTACACCGGCATGCCCTGTCTTATAGAATCCACGCTCCGGATTACATAACTGGTTGTGCGAGCATGGGAGTTGCAAAAATTTGATGTTGATTATGTCATGAATGTATATCTTTTTGTATGGGCATTACACAATTTGCTGTGGCAGTAGGAAAAGCTGCTGTGGCAGTAGGCATTCCCGAATTCACGCTCCGGATTACATAACTGGTTGTGCGAGCATGGGGGTTGAAAAAATTTGATATTGATTATGTCATGAATGTCTACCTTTTTGTATGGGCATTACGCAATTTGCTCTGGCAGTACCAAAGTCTGCTCTGGCTGTACCAATTCCCTGCGAGCATGGGAGTTGCAAAAATTTGAGATTGATTATGTCATAAATGTATACCTTTTTGTATGGGCATTACGCAATTTGCTGTTTCCCTAGGCAAGTCTGCTGTCTCCTTAGACGCTCCCTCCCATAACGCAAACAGAGATTATGTAATAATGTAAGGATAACAGTAAGGACCAATATATATATATAGTGAGTAAGGATATTATATATCTATGTATTTGTAAGGAAGTAAGTAAGTAAGTATTATCTATATATGTTATAAGCTATATTAGCAATAAGAATAACATAAACGTTAACAGGAAATATAATTTATAAAGGGTAAAAATTCTTCACGAATACATTATTGGATTCGTCGACGTTGTCGAGTTAATCACGTGCCATCATATACTTTAGCAGATTCTCACATTTTGTCTATTCAAAAGGGATCTATGAATTCCGTATATATACCTTCTCTAGCTCTTTTTACCTTTTAGTTTAGTTGGGCTATATTACCTGAAGCAACAAGTAGGTTGGGTTACATCCTTTCGACCGTATACCAGCAATATAGTCTCACTATCACACTTTGCAACCCAACATACACAAAGTATAGTGGTACAAATAGTAATTTGTAATGTGTAACAAGTAGATAGTAATCTGTAATGTGTAGCAAGTAAATAATAAACAATAAAAACGTACTAAGCAAGTAATACTGCACCTGTGGTACACTTATTACAGTAACTCCATGTAATAAGCAAATCAAGTAGGTGAGAAAGATATAGCGGTCCTTATATGAACAGAAGGAGGAGTAGTGTTAACTGAATAGGTTTCAAACCAAAAAAAAAGGCTCCCCCCTACGTCCTTCTCTGTTACCTAGTCAATATAGGTATTCCGTCACGAAATAGCAAATCCAGTTGGCGCAGGTAAGAAGTAATCCTGCGCCAGTACAAACTGCGACGCTGATTGGTAATTGGAATGGAAGTTTCCAATTATAATAATTGGCGAATGTCGGAGCGCAGGAGGTGCAATACACACTATTAAATGCTGTCGTTACCCATCCAAAAAACTTGATGCTCGCCTTTTTAGCAGCCGTTTCCCAGTCTTTGACAGGCTCTCCCATGCGTTTGTCCATGTCTGATGCAAACCCATATCCGTCCGAACGATATGGATCAATCCATAAATGTACGTAAATTGCTAGGAACACAGGTCCTACCAATAGAAAAAGCCACATTGTAATAAAAAACCATTCTTTTGTTTTATGATGTCTTGTTTGAGCGGTGTCCATTTCCAGTTAACAATAGCTCCAACCAGAAAGTCTAAAATTTGTAGATAGTGGCAGATTTGAATTCACTAATTTCGATAAAAATGTGGTGGTGTTCGTCTGGACGTGTAAATTAAAGAGGAAGGGAAACAAAGAGAAAAGGAAACAAAGAGGAAAGACAAAGAGGAAAGGAAACGAAGAGGGAAAGGGATAAAGAGTGGGAATTCTGAGCGCTTTCTCTAAGAAAAGGTTGTGTCCTAACCGAATTATTGGACAGAAAAAACGTTACCCTCACAAGGTGAAAATGTAACAAGCATTTAATTAAGAACAGTATAAAAGTGTACTAAAACTTTAGTTGTATACTAAGTAGTAGCAGGTCTTTAGTTTTGAATGTATACGGCTTGAAGAGAGGTATCCTTTAAGCGAGAAGTATATTTCCCCAGAAGACTGACTCTTCTAGAAGGTAAAAAGGTAATTAACTAACGTGAGTAAAGATAAGAAATACAGAATTATTATAGACCAAAAATCCTTCTGGTTATTGGGAAACGATGTCGAGGAATCTCTTCTCGAATATGAATGCTAGGTTGGGTAAACTATTAAGGGGAAAACGGCTTAGTAATCGGAGTAATATATCATGATCTCTATTACAAACTGGTAATATATAATATGTTGTTGAATAACAGAACGTAATATGTAATTAATTATCTAGAAACACTGCGCTTATTTCTGTCAACAATATGTAACAAGTAACATATATAGAGGTCCTTATATGACTGAATGAGTAGTCTTGAGTGAAGAAATAGTGTTTATATTAAAATAAAATGGAAACACTTTTCTCTTTTTTGTCTATTTAAAGGGGAGCTATGAATTACATCCATATGTACACCTTTTATAGACCTTTTTGCCTTTTAGTTTAGCTAAGCTATATTCCCTGAAGTAACAAGTGTTTAGGTTACATCCTTTCAACCGTATACCTGGAATATAGTCTCACTACTACACTTTACAACCCTAATATACACAAAGTATAGTAGTACAAGCACTTAAATAAATCCTCTCTATTAATTCTGCGAAGGTGCCAGTTGGATCTCCTTTGATCTCTTCGAGGCCGTGAGCCTTGAGGGCTGAAACAATATCATTGGTTGTCTTGTGATTTTGAAAGATAACTTATAGGCTTGCTCTACTCAGATGAGGACAGCTCACCCAGAATACCTATAAGCGTCAAGTCAACAATGAAACCTCTCACACAGGTTGTAGGCAATCCTGAGAAAAAGTAAACATTTTTATTTTGATTCAAACGCTACTCATTCAGCAAGCCGTTTTCCCCTTAGTAATTCACCATACTTCAAACTCATTGCCGAGAGGAGTTATCTCGACCTTTTCAAATTACCGGAAGGGCTTTTGGTCTCTTTAATTATGTATTTCTTACCTTTACATATGTTGGCTAGTTACCATTTTACCTTCTAGGAAGCCAGTCTTCTGGGGAATTATACTCTCGATTAAATATACAACCGTTAAGTTGCATATTCAGAACTAAGAGCAGCTACTTGTACTGCTCATTACACAATCAAAAGAAATTAGCTCACTTTTTTAGTATATTATTTATTTTATTTATATTTATTTTCTTAATTATTTTTTAAGTTTAACCTGAGTTGTCACGCTGACGATCACTCATTATCCTAACCCCTATATGCCCCTTCATTGCATAGCCAATCATTAGTAGCGTAGTATGTCGATAAAACAAAGCTATCCCAGTCGAGGAGGATGAGCGTTAGGCGGGTAACAATACATTCTATCATGTCGACTGCTATTGCAGCCAGGAACACCCACCCAAAGAACCTCGGAAAAGTTGGAGCATGATATATCCCATTACCTCCTGGCATTTCAAGGCAAAAAAGTGGCCCATCTATGGTGGCCTTTACCCACTATGCACCACAATGTGCCATAAGTTTGACAATTTTTAGAGCAGCGTCTCATTCTCTAGGACGGTTTCCAATCATCATCTGTTAAAACAAGGAACAAACAAAATATCCCCCATAAACAAACAAACAGAAGTAGGCCTATAAGGAAACGGGAGAAACTTGGTGGAGAGTTCGCTGGACGATCCATTGCTTCAAGATCCATTGCTTCAGGAGCAGGTTCCTTGGACATAATGTTTCTTCCCAGCTTATAAGTAGGATTTAATCAAACAGTGAATATAAGTTTTCCAATGGTAGAATCTTTTTAGTTCAATAATTTCTAAAAGATATTCTGGGGGTTCTCCTAGAAGTGCAACTGAAACAGGAAAGGAAAGGAAAGGAAAGAAAAGGAAACAAAGAGTGCGACAATAGGAAAGGCGATAGTGGGAATTCTGAGGGTTTTATATATATGAAAAGGTCGTGACCTAACCAATGAATTGACTAGAGAAATTTTGCTCTCTCTTCAAGCACAACAGAATATAAAATGTACAACAGAAAGAGTAAAATAGTAGAAACAGAGAAAACAAGATAGTATATTTGAAATCGAATGTATATTGAAATAACAAATCTATTAAAAGAAATATATAACAGAATATGTAATAGAGGTAATGGTCTTACTCTGATTACTAAGCTGTTTTCCTTTTAGTGAATTACTCCAACTTGTATTCATTGTCAGGACGAGTTTTCGACGTCTTTTCCAATAGGTTGAAGGGTTTTGCTCTATATTAATTATGTATTTCTTAGTCTCACTACTACACTTTACAACCCAATATACACAAAGTATATTAGTACAAATAGTAATTTGTAGTGTGTAACAAGTAGATAGTAATCTGTAATGCGTAGCAAGTTAATAATCGAAACGTACTAAGCAAGTAATACTACACCTGTGGTACAATTATTACAGTAACTCCATGTAATAAGCAAATCAAGTAGGTGAGAAAGATATAGCGGTCCTTATATGAACAGAAGTATGAAATATAAAAAGCAAAATGTCATTATATGTTTTAGGAAGACTCTGTAGGGAGACTACCTTGATGAACATCCATAATAACTATAAACTAATTAATAAATAAGTAAGTTTGATACTTATAGTTGTATTAGTGATAGTGGTTGAGTCTTAAGTTCTGAATGTACGTATCTTTAATGGTAAAAGATAATCTTCTGTGAAGACTGACTAACTGAAAGGTAAAAAGGTAACTAACTAACGTATGTATGAAATAAAGAAAGGAAGGAATACATAATTAAATAGACCAAAAACCCTTCCGGTTGTTGGGAAAGATGTCGAGAGAAAACTCCTCTCGACAACGATTACTAGAGAGGGTAACTTACTAAAAGGGGAAAGCTTCTTAGTAATCAGAGTAATATCCTAATCTCTATTACAATTAATAGCATATGATGAACCATAAGCAAGCTTCTATAATGTAATAGAAAAATGTATAATTCTTATTGAACCGTGCAAACCTATAAACTTGATTAAGCAGAATATAACTCCAAGAAGAACATAAAAAACTATTTAGTATATAAAGCGTTATTGAATAGCAAAGCTCTAAACAACTTGTATACCTTCTGTTTCAGAACAAAGACTAAAGTCTGTAGAATCTACCTCGCCACATGTACCACCCCACTTGGGCCTCGTACGACATATTTTGCACCCACCAGATAATATCTCAACAAGAAGGAGGACCAGTGTTAACTGAGTAGGTAGTTTTCAAACAAGAAAAAAGGAGTCTC
>JAHDIT010000067.1:0-78843 GCA_019232045.1 Ogataea degrootiae
ACAAGTGTTTAGGTATACTCCTTAACGACCGTATACAAGGAATATAGCTGAACTACTACACAATACAACCCATATACACATAGTATAGTAGTTCAACGTTGGGTTTACATCATTTGAGTGAATTGGTGTCTAAGATTCTTGAGAGTACATGTGTGATGCTCTAGGTTCTCATTCAACGCATGCAAATTCACTGCCGCTAATATAGTGCCAATACTATGGAAGGCTCTATTGATAACCTCACATACATTGTCCTCTTGTGTAGTGATATAAAATTAATAAAGAAGTATCTATTATATTAGAAATAAATCCAGTTAACTATATGTAGACATACCCCAAAGTTCATAAACTTTGGAACTGATAGCACGGCCTATTTTCTTGTTACCAACCTGATCTTTGAAAGTTTCAGAAACCATCTTCGGCTTGTCACCTTTGTAATCTTTGAAAGCTTGGATTAATCCTTTCGGAGTCTTGTAATGTTGCTGCATAACAATAGCTTTGTCGAATGAGACCCCTTTGATAGTCATTAACATACGTACAAACATTTCTCTGACAGTGACTAGATTAGATTTGGAAAGCATACTTTGGAAAGTATTGAAACGATACACAATTTCCGTATTCGCATCTTGAAATTCACTTCTAAATCTGTTCAACACATGAGAGTAATCATATTGAGATTTCATATTATTTGGGTCCAAGACCATTAAGGATTTGTTTTCATATTTCAATTTGATCATGTTTGTCAATCTGGAAAGTAACTGAACAGTGTCGTCACTGTCCTTTGTCCTTTTGACATGAAATCCAGAATTTGTCACAGACATTGACATGCATGTCTGGATAGCTTCGCTAAAACGAGATACATCACTTGCCATTTGCTCCTCGACAATGTAAAAAATCATCCCCATACCAGTTCTCTTCAATCTAGCCTTTTGTTCTGTGAATCTACCATCTGTAATTGAACTTGCAAAATCATCAAGTCTTTTTCTTTCCAAAATGAAATCTAATATGCACTCAACTTTAGTAATTTTGTGTCTTGCTATCCAAGTTCCATCACCAACCGCCAATGATTTAACAAAATTATCAACATTTAATGCCTTCAGCTGTTTACTAAAAAAATCACGTTGTTCCGTGGATCTAATTTCTCTTGTATCGATAACAAAGATAATATCAAAACTTCCGGGTTCCCAAGTCGTATAGTATGTTCCCTCGTGGATGGACTTTGTGGATTCAGGTTGAGGCTCAGTCACAACAAATGGTTCTTGTGGTCGTTGTTGAAAATCATCTTCAGTTGTTTTCAATGTTGGGAGTGTTGTTATACTAGGCAAATCTAGACTTGAATCATGGACTTTTTTCAAAGTTTTGGCAATTTCTTCCCCAGCTTCGGTGAGGTAATAATGAACCGGTCTTCCCTTTGATTTCACATACTCGTGTTTTTCTAATGATTTGATACTAGCCCAAGCCGAATAAAATTGACCAGTCGATGGGTTACTTAGGAAACTTGAACTACAGTATTGGGTACCAGCTTGAATTATATCTTCCTTTGTCATTCCACTGCAATCAGCATCACATGAAATAAGCGCCAGAAGAATGGCGTAACCACCAGTGTTTTTGTTTGGGATGTAGCGCTTAGTCCGCTTCTGTTTGGGTTGATCCAAATCATCGTTATCATTAGAAGCTACACTCTTTGTCCTTTTCTTCTTTGGTTGAATTTCGTCGTCAGCCGTATCCAATACGGTTGAATCAGTTTTCTTCTTCTTCTTAGGTGACGGAACAGGAGCTAGATCAGAACCAGGGTATTCATAACCATTTTCGTCGCAATACTTCTTCAATTTTGAACTCATCGTTTTGACCATTTTCTCACCAATATATTTCAAAGATACAAGCTGATCGGGATGCTTGATTGTGATAGGACATGCCCTTAAACTCTGAATGGCTCTGTTGTAAGTCAAACTCAGTTTGGATCCAATTTTAACGTGTCTTTCATATTCTTCCTGGAACCAGTTTAGAAAAAGATGTTTTATGTCACTTGGTAAGTCCATCCTAATTGAACGTTATTAAAAAATTAAATATCAAGATAGATTTTTAACCGTATATCGAACTAAGTAGGCAGTAACCAGCAGACTGATTTGATTTGATTTTAATGTAAATAGATCATCATCATCAACAAAAACTAAAAACAACATGCACTGCCTTCAAACGAAAAGAAAACAAAGTTTTGTTTTTGGATCTTTCGAGGTCTCTGAATCGTAGAGGTAAACAAAGGCTCTTTTCCAGTGTATATGCTTCCATTTAACACTGAATAGGTTTGGAATAGGGGCAGCAAGCTACAGTTAGCGAAACATATCTTCAATGTCAGCAGAATCTAAGCAACTAACCATTTCAAAGATCTACGGTACATCATCAGAGACATCGTCTCAATTTATCACCCAGGGGAATCTTATAGCTTACTCCGCAAGTGGTGGTGTAGTTGTTTGCAAAGTCAACAAATCTTTAGAGGTTCAGTGGCAAAAATTCTTTTGTGCAAATAGCTTACTCTCCAATGAAACAAAACCATACACCTACCCTTGTGCCCCAATAAATACCAGTAGTAAATTGGATGAATTCGAGTTCCCCTTACATTCGGATCCAGAATACATCACAAAGGAGGGAAACACCATCACAGACGAATCAAAAGATGTCAGCGACTCGCCAACTGCCAGATCGATAAAGTTTAGAAAGATTGATGAAATCAACTCCAATGGATTATCGAATAGGGTCAGATCTATCAACTGTATTGCTATTTCACCAGACAGAAAGATGCTAGCCGTTGGTGAGGTTGGGTATCAACCCCGTGTTTTGATCTATTCGCTCGCTTATAATTCCTCTTGTAAGCCAATATATATCATTCAAGAGCATCAATTTGGTATCAATTCTTTATGTTTTTCGACTGATTCTAAGAAATTGTGCTCATTAGGGCTTGTCAATGATGGGTTCTTGATTGTTTGGAGGTTCCAAAATAAGAAAGTTACCTTTTCTCGTAGTAATAAATGTTCTTCGATAGTGAATAAATTGATATGGCATGATGACAATGTTATAACTATTGGTTTAAGGCATATCAAAATATGGAAAGACGATACTTCAAGAACAAACTGTAGTATTCTGAAAGGCAGAAATGTTCTTTTGAAGAATTTTCTGAGCTCTAGTTTTGTTGATATTGACTGTATCAACTTTAATGAACTGCTAGTTTTAACTGATCAAGGAGATGTGGGACTAATCAGTTTGTTAGAAGAGACTATCAATTTGAAAAAAGTCTACCAACTAGCCCCCTCTGTCAATCAAATTCTAATTGATCACAATAACGAAAACTTGATTGCGGCTGGTAAGTCTTTAGAACTGATCCCGATCGATAAAGTGTTATCCACTGTTATTGAAGGTGCTATACGACCAAGTCCAAGTTCACCAACAAAGATAGTTAAGAAATCAGGAATATTAGCCTTACAAGAGGTGTATGATTGTACAAAGTTGGTATATTTGAACAACGCTGAGATAATGTCGGTTGACTGTTTGTTAAAAGAAGAACCATCAACCCTTGTGAACGCTTTCATGAGGGATCTTATGGGTTTCAAGAGCTGTTTCAATGGAGATGTTTTAGTCTGGTCAAAGGCTGGTATGATCAAGAAACTATGTGATCAAGATATTAAACTGTTACATTCTATTGCATTACCTAGTAATGAATTAATTGAAAATTCACTCGTTGCAGTGGATGCTGATGATGATGATAACTTAGTTGCAGGTGACAAATATGGTCACTTGTATTTCATGAAAAAAAGAAAAGATTTTATCTCAGGGTACCAAGAAGTTAAAAAAATCAGAGCACATGAATCTTCCATCAATGACTTAATCATTTTCAAAGTTGAAAATGTTAAATTCATAGCGTCTTGTTCTAGAGATAGAACTATCCAAATTTTCAAGCACAACACAGTAGTGAAGGATACTGAAGAAGATACTGGAATTGAAGAGTGGGAATTGTTCCAAACCCTGTCTTCGAATAAGGGTAACATTTTGAAAGTATTATCCGTTGACAATAAGTTAATATCATCTTCTTCTGATAGAACAGTTTCAATTTATAGATTTGAGATAACGGATAACGAACCGCTGATTTACCAGGATAAGCTTATAGCTATCAAAAATACGTCTTTAACTTTTGGACTCAACGGAAATAAAGAACTTGTTGTTTCTACCAACGATAAGAACTTACTGGTTTATGACCTTCAAACTTATGAATTGGCGAGAACTCTGAAACTTTTGAACAAGAATTTTGAGTCTTTACAAATTGATAATTTCCAAATTGACGGCGACCTTATCTATACGTCGTGTTCTGATAAATGTGTTAGATTGTTTAACTATAATGATGGAAAATTGATAAGTTCAAACTGGGGTCATTCAGAAACTATCATAGGTCTCATACTTGTCAACAATAATACTAACTTGGTTACTGCTAGTCATGATGGTTGCATGTTTAACTGGATTTTAAAAGATCTTTCTAAGCCTGCTACTGTAGATTCTTCTGCATTATCAACCGGCATGCCTGAGGATGATTTCCTATCGTCACCTCCAAAAGTCATGAGGAAAATATTACATACAGGACCTGCGTTAACTCCTTTAAAGCAAACCAGTACGAACAGACTGGCTAAATCGCCTTCCCCGAACCTAAGGCTATCTTCAAAATCATCCAGAGCTGATCTCTCGCCGTCATCCATCTCACCAACCTCTTCAAGTAGGTTAAGCTCTAGACCTGACACTACTCAATCCGCTAGATCACCAACCCCTGGGTTATCGAGGTCTGCAGTTTCTGGTATAACAAGAACGCAATCGTTAGCTAGCAGAGCCTCAACCATCTCTTCCTCTGCTAGACAGAGCTCTTCATTGAACAAATCTCCAACATTCAATGTCACAAAACGGCTATCAGGCCTCAGATTAGACGATAAGCCTACAATCGACAGTTTGGAAAGCATGATCAGTTCAGCTATAGAGCAATTGAAACAAATACAAAAAAAACTGATTGATGAACAACAAATTTGTGAAGATGGAAAAACATTCACCGTCTTTAAAGATGAGATGAATAAGACAATGAGACTTTTACCTGGTTACGATAGGGAATTACTTGACAGTTATTCGAATGCGTTGCTGAAAAAGCTAACTATTGCGCTTGCATCTGAAAAGGATAAGGAAAATATAGAAAATGTATAATTTTTTTGTTTCTTTAAATATTATATAAATAAGTTTAAATATACATGACATGGTTTATGAAAATTAGATTGAAACGTACTACCGTTTTCTTGGTTTAATATTAGTCTTTTCAGTGTCAGCTGAGCTTGCAACTTTTTCCAACTCTTTCATCATGCTCTCCATAATCTTCCCATCCGTGACTTCTTTCTCATGTTCGAAATTTTGATCTTTCAAATACGTCAATGTTTTCAATCTTTCAACTCGTTTTTGATCATCCACCAATTCTTTCAAACTTGGAGCGGCCGATCTTGTATATCGTAGCCATTGTATCCACTGAACAGGCAATCCTTGCAAATAATCGTGCATTAATGGGCGTTCAACTAGTGGCTTGTAAATTCGACGTGGTCGGGATTCTCTGCGTTTTTCAAGAAAGAATTCCCAATATGTATTCCCGGATAAATCGTAGCCTTTTGTGTGTTTTTTTAAATTGGTAATATTTTTGTTAGTATTTCATCATTGATTGAATGCAAACAAAACATTCTTTCTTAATTAAAACAGTATTCAAACATAAGAGCTAGAATGACATTGCTACTGTAACTATTTTACCAGTCAATCCGGTAAAACAAAGTGAGTTGAATGTTCGTTTGTGATCACGAAGATGTGGGGTAATTATACTTACCGACAAAGAACCTCTTTCTAAATGGTACATTTCTAAAAGATTTCCACTTGTAAAATATCTGTCTCCAGACAGGTATCAAACCTCTTAATTCCTCCATTACTGATCATCAATTGTTAGCTCCTGTATCCAAAAGCTCTGATGGCAACTACGATTAACAACCAACCTGATCAAACTCACATACTTAAAACAAATACAATGTAGTCCTATTGAACTAAACCCACTGTGATAAAAATACATCTATCGACGCGTCGTTGAGTAGCAATAGTTAGTCGGGCTGTGCTCTCAGATAAAGGTCTTTTTGTTTGGAGGTGCATGCCACAGAGAGAGGCAGGACTGTTTTTAAAGAATTGCCAAAGTAATGAACACTCATACAATGCTGCTGACAATACGGGGTATTCTCATAAAGTCTACGTTGAAAGATATTATACAGCACCTCGAATACTAAAGAAATTTTACCTCAGCATACTACTTATTGTTTTATTGTGCGATAAAATAACAAGTGAACAAATATCTGCTCACCAGTGGCACAAAAATCGGAAACTGAACAAGAGACCAACATCATACCACCGCAACACAGCTGCCGTTCAATCATCACACAAAATATCAAAGCATAAAATATAAAATGGCATCCAGAGACTTGAATCATACCCATGGAGATAGTGACTTGAGTGTACTTGCGAAAATGGCACCTATACCAATAGTGCTTGAAGATCACTCAACAGAGGATGAGCATGATCTTTTCAAAGATGGGGACAGCATGTGGTGTGCCAACTGTTACATTGGTGAACCAACTATAATACAAGGTTTTAGCGGTGGAAAATATTCTTTATGGACTATTGAATTTGAGACAATAAGAGGATCAAAATTCAAAATTAGGAAAAGGTTCAATGATTTTGTTGAGTTGAAATCAAAGCTAGATAAATATAAACTAGAAACCGTTATACCTTCTCTACCCCCGAAAACCATGCTATTGCAAGATAGATTCAATCCTGATTTTTTACAAAAAAGAAGAAAAGCTTTAGAATATTGGCTAACCTCCATTGTTTTGAATCCAGTGTTGTCGTCTAAACCGGAAGTCAAGACGTTTGTGTTGGATGCTTTGAATCATTGATTATATGGCCATTTTATAAATCTTAGGGAAGAGGCTTATTCACCCCACCAACATTTGAGACATTATGCTGCTATCGTGAGATCCAACTTGATTACTGGATAATAATTGACCAATAATCCGATCACATCAGATCACCAGTGGCAACGAACTTCATTTCGCTTTCACTTCCTATTTCTAATTCTGTTTTTGACTGCTAGTCAAGTATCATTTTCTTACTCTTCCTTTTCCACTTTTTGTATTTGCTGCTTGAGTGACTAGTTAGTTGCGAATATTCATTTATTACTTTTGTCATTTTGGTTGTTTTGCACTGTATGACTTAAGATGTTCATCTTTTAATTATTTATATTATTTTGTATAATTTATTTCCTTCTGTTTCTTTAAGACGTAAACTCGCTAAGGTAACCACCTTATTAATATGAAAACTAGACTTTTCGATTACTCATCCAGAATGAATAGCCGTTACTAATGCTTCAAAGAATGCTAGAAACTGGAACCTCTTTGCCTAGCCCTAGACAGTTGACAATCGGATGCGCCATTCCATGACGAAGTTCTCAGTGGCGCATTTCTAGATCTAGATTGAGATTCGCGATTACAAATATCGTAAAATCGGGCTTCTGGGCTGGATAAAACTTCCACACTTGACTTGTTTTCCTGGCGACTGACTTCTGAAAAATCCATTGGTGTCTGACCTGTGACAACACTTTATATATATATGTATATATATATAACCTCTTTTTCTGAATATCCTCAGCATCTCCAATTTTGAAGTTTGTTCTTATTCTTAATTTATGTTTATTAGACAATCTTTAACTCAGATAATCAAATTCAATCACTTACATCACATAAAAAATATAGCAACAAGAATGGTTCACAACAAAGTCACTATTATTGGATCTGGTCCAGCTGCTCACACCGCTGCCATCTACTTAGCCAGAGCTGAAATGCAGCCAGTTTTATACGAAGGTATGATGGCTAATGGTATTGCTGCCGGCGGTCAGTTAACGACCACTACCGATATTGAAAACTTCCCAGGTTTCCCAAAAGGTATAAACGGTTCCACTTTAATGGAACAAATGAGAGAACAATCAGAAAACTTTGGTACTGAAATCATCACTGAAACTGTTTCCAAAGTTGACTTCTCTTCAAGACCATTCAAATTATGGACTGAATGGGCTGAAGATGAAGAACCAATCACTACTGACGCCGTTGTCATTGCTACTGGTGCTTCTGCAAAGAGATTAGGTTTGCCTGGTGAAGAAACATACTGGCAACAAGGTATCTCTGCTTGTGCTGTCTGTGATGGTGCTGTTCCAATTTTTAGAAACAAGCCATTAGCTGTCATTGGTGGTGGTGATTCAGCATGTGAAGAAGCATTATTCTTAACCAAATATGGTTCCAAGGTTTTCCTGATTGTTAGAAAAGATTACTTAAGAGCATCTACTATTATGCAGAAGAGAGTTGCTAAAAATGAAAAGTTGGAAGTTTTATATGAGACTGTCTCATTAGAAGCGAAGGGTAACGGTAAGGTGTTAACGGCTTTGTCTATCAAGAACGTTAAAACTGAAGAAGTCAAGGACTTGGAAGTTAACGGTCTATTCTATGCCATTGGTCACACTCCAGCCACACAAGTCTTTGCTAGTCAAGTGGAAACCGATGAATCTGGTTACATTAAGACGAAGCCTGGTACTGCCTCTACTTCAGTTCCAGGTGTCTTTGCTGCTGGTGACGTTCAAGATAAGATCTACAGACAAGCTATTACTTCAGCTGGTACCGGTTGTATGGCTGCTTTAGAGGCTGAACACTTTTTATCCTCTCAAGAATAGATTAATTAGATTATTTAGATGCTTTTTTTTTGTTTTTGTGCTATTTACAGATGTACTAGAACTCTCTGTCACCTTTTGATAACTGCATAAGTCGGCAATATTCTAGGGTGTTTTTTTCTTACTTGTTAATTAATATATATATATGCTTCGACGATTTTTAGTTTCATGTTTTTAATAATGTATAAGTGTTCTATCCTTTATTTTAGCGAGATGTTTGTAATTACTGTAAAGAGACTAGTTCTAGATTTTTTTTGAATCTTGCGGCACAAAAAAATGAACTGATAGAATAGATAAATAGGCTAGCCCTACCAGGATGATTCAGCCCGTTAACACCCACACGGGGTTAAAATCACACTGGTCTATTCCTCGGTAACTCGCCAGCCTATTTGAATGTCCCTCCGGAAGGAGGGTGCTTTAAGTCGCTAGTTACATGCCTTAGGCTACTTTCAACCACCTTTTATAATTTTGGTAGCAGTTATCGATATGAGGTGTTCTGATCTACCTATCCTTTAAAACTGCTCGTTCAGGTAAGTACGAGGTTTCAAATACACCTAGAATCGTCTAAAGGTCATACAAAACGATTTGTTAACCCTCCAGCAGGAAAAAACAGATGGTTTCTTGTCCCTCTGCGGCGGCGGTAGTGAGTGTGGTAGTGGGGGTAGTTCTACTGATTTGACTGAGAAAGTTAAAAGACTGTGGGAGAATAGATACAAGACTGACGCTGTTAAGATATCTACCTCGGATTACAAGTTTTGGTATACTATTGTCAGTTTGATGGCTATTGGTGGGTTATTAGATTGCAGAGGTTGATTATTATCGGTTATTACTCACCTACATTTTATAAATTTTTGTTAGTGTTACTTGAATTTTTCTCATTCTACTGTTTTCTGTTTGCTGCTTGTTCATTTATTTTGGGATTTATTTTCATTATTATTACTATTTCTTAAATTGTTTTAGTTTTACATAACCATTCTGTCGTTGACTAATATTTACTGTTATTCAATAGTGCTGAATACCTTATACATGTACCGTACCAACCACCATTAGCAGTAAAAATCACCACTAGTCAATATCGTCTAAGAACAAACAACAGTGAATCACCAGATATAATTACCAAGGGCAACATTCGGAAGAGGAGAAATACTAGCAATAAACAGTGTTTCAAGATCAACTACACGTCAATTACAAGTAACTCCTGAGAGGGGCAGCTTTACAAGTGAAACGTAGAACTGTCCATCACCGAACTGCTAGTTCATCCAAAAGGTTTGTTTACCTTTTTTGTCATTTGTTTGTAAACTTGGCTTCAGTAAGTGCAAAAAAAGTGTGGTAAATACTTAGCAAGTGTTTCTATTTGACTCTATGTCGAACTTCTAAGCTAGAAGAAGAGGGAAACGAATATATATGAAGGGTTGTTGCCAACAAGAAGGAAGACGCCAAGATAAAATGAACTTTAAGGGTAAACAAAAAAAACACAAGCGCTGATCGAAAGCGCCTTGCTTCAGATTCCTTCAAGTTACTTCTTAAGAGTTATAGATAATTCTAAGTAATTCTTAATAATTCTTAATAATTCTTGATCCATCTCCGCACTTGGAAGTTTGCCAAAGTTGGCAAACTAAAGCGGCAAAGGGGACTCTTTCTTGGGAAACCTTCACTGCATTTACACCATGCCATCTATACCAATTATTTCCTTTCGTTCCACTACTTTTCAATGCTCTTCTCCGCGGCGTCTACAACAATCTACCTGATCCGAAAGGGTTACCCGGATTTAATGCTAATAACTGACCCTTTATCACCTGTTGGCAGAGGATCCAGGGATTCCTCAAACTTTCTTTAAAAAAAAGAATAAGAAAAATAAAAAAAAAAAATAAAAAGATCTAAAGGTGCCAGTTTGGACTTTTGGCCCGTTACCGTGGTAACCGCCGGCAATCATGTGACTTGGGACCACAAACCCCTTGCCTTTTCTTCAAAGGAACCCTTGCCTTTTCTCCATACAAGAATATTGGGATCAAATTCAACCAATAGGATCCGCAACCTTTCCTTTGTGTCCTTTATTTCCTTTGTTTCCTTTGCTCTAATGCCACTTCTTCTACAAGCCACTGATGGCTATGAAACAGCATCCTTATATACATCTAGAAGTCTATACTTGTACATATATATATGTCTGTTATATCGATTATATCGATACATACCCAGATTAGTTAAGTGGATAAGACAAAACGCAGACAAGCCTGGGAATGAAGTTGCCCATTTTGACTCTTGAGCCCCGGACTCTCAAGTTTTCCTTACTCCTGCTGTTAATTAAAAGTAATGCCTTCATACAAACTTCAAAGTTATAGATATAGGACTGGGCCCTTGAACTCGTTATATCTCTACTAATATTGACCCAAGCTAGATGTTTCATGTTGAATCTGCCCTCCCATATCTAAGATAGAGACAGATTATTACTTATATAATACACAGCCTTGTATTTTCAAAACCAGTAACATGTAACATGTTTATTAATCACGTAATGTAGCAGGTGACTCAACATCCTTTTGTAGCGGTGGCTGTGGCTCCACAGATTCCTAAATCGATCTCACTTGCATTATTGTTATTTCTACTGATTCTGGCGTCTATGATTCCAATTAATTCAGTATTTCCTTCTTTTTTTTCTTGTCTTGTCTTGTCTTGTCTTGTTTTATCTTCTTTTATTTAATCTACTTTTGTTTTCTCTTCTTTTATCTTTTTAAAAGCACTTTCATCTTTCTTTTCTTCCAAATCAATTAACGTGGCTTTCCTTACATAGTAACTTGTCACGAAACTAAGGTATGTCCTACAACTTCAAAAACTTATGCAAATCCCTAACTCAACTTCAGTAATGGTACAGTTTCTATCAACTGGCGTCTATCATAGCTTAGCTTATGCGGTGAATGTATTTGTTTGTATTTATTCTAGACATGATACAGCATATTACACAACTGACTGGTATGATCAGATGTTAGTTGTTAGTTTCAAGTACTATGATGATTGAAGCCTTGTTAGTGATTTTCTACCTGTGGGTTCTCTTATATTGTTAGGTTTCAGTTGGATTCATTTAAAAGGCCTTTTTTATATTTATTTGGATTGACTGTAGACAGCAATGTGTATGAGAAACTGGGGGAGTGTGGGAACTGGGGGAGAGCGGGAATCTGGGGGGAGTGACAGAACTGGGGATACTGGGGGATATTGGAGGGATGCCGAGGAATATTGGAGGGAACTAGAGGGAAACCGGGGGATACTGGGGGATATTACTGAAGGGATACTGGGGGATATTACTGAAGGGATACTGGGGGATCTGGAGGGATACTGGGGGAACTAGAGGGAAACCGGGGGATCTGGAGGGGAACCTAGGGGACTACTGGAGGTAGGAAATTTAGGGGTTTACTGGAGGTAGGAAATTTAGGGGTTTACTCTCGATAGTTTCACTTTGGTCAAGCTGCTTCAGTTTGATCAAAGTAGAACTATTGCAAATGCTGATATAGTGTCAGCGAATTGCCTGTTTAGGAAATGTTAAATCCGAACAGGTATTAGAAACGGCGGAGCTATTGCAAAAATTTGGCGGGTAATTACCCGATTGGGAAGCATTTAGTTCCGACACCCTTCTTTGATTCCTCCAACCTTCAAATACAAGATAACTACAAAGTTAATAATTAACCTTTACTACCTCGCCTTCGATACTGACAATATGAAGGTGCTGCCTTGTGAAACATTTATTTAAACTGTTGACGACGCCAGCTGGTATATACAGCGAACTTTCCCGAGTGGGAGACCATGGGCCACTTGCTCGTGTATGGCAATGGGTTTGTTGTAGAAGCTGTTTTCTTGAGTTTTTTAATCATCTCTAGATTTTTAGGATGTTTATCAACTGCAAAGGATAGATATAATACTGACCTTCAAAGTAGGGTCTATCCAATAATTTGATTTTCAATAATATTATGAGAGTTTCGAGTCATTTTTATGAAGATCCTTGAATTAATTATTTAATGACCTCTCTAAAAATTTATCTTTCTCTCAGAAAGCTGTTTACCAAGATCTAGCAGTTATTTTAGATTCCAAAAAAAATTTATTCTAATGATCTAATACAAACTCAAATTGAAAATCAATGAAAGCATTCAAAGACATTAACAATAGTTTTATGCTTCTAATATGTAGCTAGTCCTGGATGATTTAGTATCACTTGTAGGTAGGGAAGATCCAAGGACTTGCGCCTCACGCGTCAATCGACGCAGAATCAACTATATTTAATTTAAAGGCATTATTTTCCCAACACACTACTACTCTTGATGGTATCATTTCTAAACATGAACCTTAGACGGGAATATCCTATCAAACAGTCTGCGGTTGTGATAACTTATCAGTTTGCCTGACAAGATTACAACTATTTTACCGAAGCAATATTTTAAATTGAACGTGTAAACAGACCCTCTGATAAAGCCTACCATGCAAATACAATCCTCATCCTGTACATGTCCAATATAATATCACAATCTTCGTTTACAACGGTAAGCCACCAGGGCACTAACTACCAAAATGTAGATAATGATGGGACAGAATTAGAAGTCAGAGCGATCAAAGTCATCCTGTTAGGAGACCAATCAGTCGGTAAGACATCACTGCGGTCACAATACGTCCATCATTACTTTTCTAATAATTATAAAGCTACAATAGGAGCAGATTTCCTATCATATAAAGTCCGTACATCTTCCAATCAACCTGTCAATTTACAAATATGGGATACTGCAGGGCAAGAACGGTTCAATGCTGTTTCTAAAGCTTTTTATAGAGGCTCGGATATCGCTATATTAGTCTACGATATAACAAATTCTGAGAGTTTCCACAACTTAAGTAAATGGTTAGAGAATTTCTTGAAGTATTGCAATAGCTCAGCACCAAATGTGATAATTGTGGGTAATAAAAGTGACAATCAGACAATAAGGCAGCTAAGTTTTAGACAAGCGGTTGAGTTTGCAGGGCAGTTGGATCCAGGGTTGATTACCGATTTGAAATATGATGTTTTGGAAGTTACTGCTAAGAATTATTTAGATGTTGAAAAGATTTTCAAAAGATGTGCTGAGTTGGGATTAGTAAAATCAAGGGAGCGGCGGGAATTTGTTGGCCTAGATTTTGAAGGCGTTGTTGATGTAGCTAACCCCGAAAATAGAGATGGCAAGAAATGGTTTAGATGCTGTTGATGATTTAAACCTGTATCAATTTTAATTCTTGTATTATTATATCTTTTGACGTTTTTTTATATATTCTTCTCCCAACATTTTAATTATCTGTGTGATTGCACTCGTTCACTTCTTAACCGTTCTTTATTGTAAGTAATATTTTGCAGTTCTTACCTCAACTTGTTAAGGGTAATAGATACAGTAGTTTGAAAGAGACGCCGACGTGCTCGACGCGATTTGAAAACAAAACAAAACAAAACAAAACAAAATAGTTAAAGCGTTTGGACCCCCTACTAATTGAGGCACTTTGTATTTTATGACTGGTTTAACTTGAAGGTACATCTAGTCTGTCCATTTAAAAATAATTCAAAAATAGGGAAGAAAATAAAAATGTCAGATAACAACAGTTTTCAACCTCATCACTATTCAACCAATCCTATACCGATGTATAGAAGATCACAAATAAATCAAGATGCAAGTTTCTCAATGGACATGGTGGAAGATGAAGAAGAAGAAGATAATCCAAACGCTCAAGGATCAACATTAACGCGGAATGTATTAGGTACTCTATCCACCGAGGAAGATGAAGAAGAAGAAGAAGAAGAAGAAGATGATAGTAGTCGGATTATCAATCATGACGATGTAGAATTCGAGGATCAGTACAGTGGTGAATTCGATAATATACTGCAAGGGAGCCATCATGTTGACGACGAAGAAGAAGAAGAGGAAGACGATGCTAACCCAATAAATAGGTCTGCCGGTGAATATATGGAGAATAACATAGCCAAAATTGACGAAGAAGAGTTATTTACTTCAGGTATACGAAAGCTGGAACATTTAGGATTAGTTGAGATTGGTAATTTAGCTTCATGGTCAGTCTCCACATATAAACAAGGATACGGCATAAAAGAGTTGAGAGAGGACACACCTTTCAGTTATTGGCAAAGTGATGGACAGCAACCGCATTACATAACCATTCATTTTACTAAAAAGGTAACCATTGATAGATTATCCTTCTACTTCAATTATCAAACGGACGAATCGTATACACCTTCCAAATTACTTGTATTGGCAGGGACGGGAGAACATGATCTGATGGAGGTTTCATCGAAGGATTTCATTGAACCAGTTGGTTGGCAGCATATTTTCTTTAAGGGTATAAGATCGGATAACCTGTTGAAATGCTATTTGATCAAAATCTGTTTCCTCGCCAATCATCAAAACGGTAAGGACTCTCACGTTAGGTCAATCAAAGTGCTGAGTCCTGTGAATCAAAGCTCAATGAGGTTAGATATTGATAATAGCCTGGGTGTGGGTTTTACCAGTGTGAAAATGCTAAGTGAAAGTACGGTTCGTTGAATGCTTTCAAAATGTATAGTATAGTACAGTACAGTATACTATCTAGTATGTGAGTGTTTGTTGAAATGTGATATAGTATTACGTAATCTATAGTTAAAATTTTGTTTCTGTACGCATTGAAAATTGTAAGCGTTTTTTTTGGTTTGGATCCAGTCCCATTGATTTTTATACATATATCAGACGGAGAATCCACCTTGTTGAATGTCAAGTATCCTGATCTTGCCAAAGGAAAAGCTATCACCGCAATTGTCCGTGTTAATTAAACTGCCTAAATAATGTCTGATATTAACTCTGTGGCACAGCTTCTAGAGCAATCGCTACTCCCTGCCTCTGCAAAACAAGCTGAGACCTCATTGAGAGAAGTTGAAACGCAACAAGGTTTCCCTTCAACACTGTTGCATGTTATTGCCTCCCAAAGTATATCCAACTCCGTTAGAGTAGCAGGATCTTTGTATTTCAAGAACTTGATCAAGAGAAGATGGATCGATGAAACAGGCAATTATAAACTTCACCTTGATGATGTCAAAGTTATCAAATCTGAGATCGTGTCATTGATGATTCAATTGCCTGATTCATTACAGGTACAAATGGCTGAATCTGTTTCTTTGATAGCCGAATCAGAGTTCCCTGAACTATGGCCAGAGCTATTGGATGATCTTGTTTCTAAATTGAGTTCTGATGATATGCTGACCAATAAGGGAGTTTTGAAAGTTGCCCATTCAATTTTCAAGAGATGGAGACCATTATTTAGATCCGACGAATTATTCACTGAAATTGGATTGGTTTTATCCAAATTCGCCGAACCATTCTTAACATTACTTAAAAGAGTCGATGAATTGATCACAGAAAATGTTAATAACAAACATGCGCTTTCTTTATTACTCGACAACCTATTATTGCTAGTTAAGATTTACTTTGATTTGAATTGTCAAGAAATTCCTGAGTTTTTCGAAGATCACGTTACTGATGGTTTAGGAATTATTCACAGATACCTGAAATACTCCAATCCATTATTAGAAGATCCAAGTGAAGATGAAGAAATTGATATCGTTACTCAAGTGAAAACCAATTCTTGTGAATTGATTCAATTGTACGTGACTAGATACCAAGAAGAATTAGGTAGTTTGATTCAACCATTCGTGGAGACTGTCTGGGAACTATTGACTAAAATTGGATCACAACAAAAGTACGATATATTGGTTTCCAAAGCATTGCAACTTTTGACTGTGGTTGCATCATCATTCCCAACAATGTTAAACAGTCAAGAAACACTAGAACAAATTACTCAAAAGATCATTTTACCTAATGTTACATTGAGAGAATCAGATGAAGAATTATTTGAAGATGATCCTATTGAATTCACTAGACGAGATATTGAAGGTTCAGATTCTGATACTAGAAGAAGGGCAGCTACCGATTTTTTAAGAGCTTTGAAAGAAGAAAATGAACAAGCTGTTACTCAAGTTGTTATGAGCTACATCAACCATTACATGTCTGAATATCAAGCAAGTGCAACTAATTGGAAATCAAAAGATTTGGCCATTTATTTATTCAGTTCTCTTGCCGCAAAAGGTTCTATAACTAATGCTGGTATCACATCTACTAACTTATTGGTTGATATCGTTCAATTTTTCACCAGTTATATTGCACCAGATTTGGTTACTCAAGTTTCACATCCAATATTAAAAGTTGATGCCATTAAATACATTTTCACCTTTAGAAACCAACTAACAAAACAACAATTGATTGAAGCATTCCCATTGCTATCAGCCCATTTCCAAGATGATAACTATGTTGTTTATACTTATACTGCCATCACACTAGAAAAAATATTATCATTAAGAAATCCAACAAACCACCAAGAGTTGCTGTTCAATAAGAATGATATCCCTGCTAATATATCTAAAGATTTGTTGATGAATTTATCCAGATTAATGTTCAAGAAAGGTGACACTCCTGAGAAATTAGCAGAAAATGAGTTCTTAATGAAGTGTATTATGAGAATCATCTTAAATTCCGAAGATTCACTGAATGAGTTCAACCTAGAGTTATTACAACAGCTAATGAAAATTGTTGAGACTATCGGTAAGAATCCATCCAATCCTAAATTTACTCATTATACCTTTGAATCAATTTGCGTGATACTTAAATACAACAGTTCACATATTGTCAGTATCTTGGATATAATCAAACCATGCATGCTTTCCATATTGGGTAACGACATTCAAGAATTTATACCATATTCATTCCAAATCTTGTCATATTGTTTAGAAATCTATCCCACCAATTTAGAAATGCCAGCTGAATTCGAACATTTAATCAAACCGTTATGCTCACCAAGTATTTGGGAATCAAAGGGCAATGTTCCCGCAATCGTTAGATTATTATCAGCAATTATTAAATTCAAGCCAAGTTTATTTACAACACAAGAATCCTTAACTCCAATTTTAGGTGTTTTCCAACAATTGATCTCATCAAAATTGCAAGACATATACGGGTTTGAATTTCTAGAAACGATTTTGTTGAATATCGATTTGTCAATATTAGACCCTTTCTTAAAACAAATTGCCGTTGTTATCCTGACTAGATTACAAACAGCGAAAACGGAAAGATACGTCAAGAGAATGATTGTCTTTTTATGTTCAATAGCATCGTTATCAACATCGCAAGATGCCACAAACAAGAAAAACGGATTGACCTCCCAGTTCATCATTCAATTTTTCGAAAGTGTTCAACCTGGCTTATTCCAACAAATCCTATCGAATTTCATAATATCTAAAATTGAAACATTCAATAACTTGTTGGATAAAAAAATCTTGATTATTGGATTGACTAATTTAATAACTGAAAACTCCCAACTGTTGGGCCAGGATATATTTCAAAGCGTTTTCACCAATTTGTTGCATTTACTATCATCAGATTCCATTAGTAATTACAAAAACTACAATGAAAATGTTGAAATTCTATTAGAGTTGGAAAACGATGAAATGTCATTCGGTTCATCATTCAATAAGTTGAATATCATTCAGTTGAAGCCGTTCGATCCAGTTAAGGAGATTAGCTCAAAGGATACGATCGCTCAATATTTCAAGATGAAGATCAGTGGGTTTAGTGGGTTAAATAGTATTGTTTATAATTTGAGCGAGGAGGATAAAGCTATGTTGACCGATTTGGGTTTGTAGTTTGTTTGCTCTTCATGTTTGTTTGTAGTGTATACTTTTTTATATAAGAAGGAATAAATTTCTATATTTTGTTTTACTTAATAAACCGGGTGCTACGTACATTGTAAACCCAAATTAAATTAGAAATTATAAAATCCAAGTGATTCAAAATATCTTTAACAACATTAATAATAGGGGAAGTGATACAAAGAAATATAAAAACTCCAGTAGTTTGTTTCAAAACCATCAATACTAACTTTTTTTCCTGTGAAAAGCTTACCAGACAGAAAGAAAATAACCAACATGTAAAGCAATAAAACACGAGCCAAATAGGTGAACAAAAGTCAAAAAAATCAAAAAAGAACAGAAATACCAAACGTGAACATCAAAAGAATTATACAAATAGGTTTCAATAACCATAATTTAACAAAAAAAGAAATAAAGGCCAACAACAGAAAAAAGAAAAACAATCATAAAGAGGTGCATGTCCTATATACTAGCAAAAACACCAGCGTTGAAGAAACGAAAAAATCGTTGAAATATCCGCTTATTCATTCACTGAACACTACCAACACTTTCTCCACTTTCTTGTCTCTTCATCTCCTCCAACTTATCCAATCTATCTTTTTCTGCAATTTCTGCAGCGGTCAAAAATCTACCACCTTGTCCTCTTGGTCTTCTCATGGCATGTTTATGTCTTGATTCGTGTAAATATGGCTTACGACCTCTTTGAATCTTTAAGTTTTCTTCTAATCTAGCTCTAGCTATACGTCTCTTCAATATCCGATGGTATTGTTTTGCATTAACATAATATGGTTGATCAGCTGCTGGGGGTTGTTGGGTGTTTGAACTTTGTGCAGAGTTGGCTTGGGCAACATGTGTTGGTGAGGGTGAATTTGTTAATGATGATGGGACAGTTGATGTTGAGGTCTGGTAACCACTTGGGTCTATGTATTCTGTAGGTATTTGTTGTTGATAGTATTGTGGTGCATGCTGTTGTTGTTGCTGTTGATTCACGTAGTCGGACTGTAAAGTTGCAGACATTGTTATCGTGATTATATTAGTTGGTTATTTATTAAATATTTGGATGATGGATTGACTTTTGACTAACTGTATTAAATAACTTGAGGGATCGACGGGATATCGGAAATAATTTCAGGGTTTAAACAAGGTTTTCAGTTCGCCTCAGATAAAAATGTATGTAGGTATGGCGGTGTATGAGGGAAGAATGTTACACTGTATCTTGTGTGGCTGCAGATTATATACTATTGAAGTATGAGTGGGTATATAATGTGAATGGAGTGATGGACGAATGAAGAATGGAGTCATCGGAAAGAAGTATAGGTTGTTTGTGACTTTAATTAACCTGGGGGACGGATGGTGCACTCTGGAGAAATAAATAAATACTCGAAGCCCATAAACAAGGGAAATTATCAGGAGCGAGAAAATGAGAAATAATGGCAACAATAACAATGTCATAATTATTGCATCACCCGGCTGAAAGTGACAAAAACGGGAATCGCATCTGTCCAAAGACAAAGAAAGAAAATTCGAAGCCTTTTCTTTATTTTAATCAGGCTTGTGTTTCTGTTGTTGTTGTTGTTGTTGTTTCGAATATGATTCACTTGTAGTTTCAATCTTTTTACCTGTCCTAAAACATCCGTCTGCCTTTATATTCCTCACATATCCCTTACACCCAATTAATTCAATTGTGTACTTGAGATCATGTCACAATCTGCAATTATCAAATCATCTCCTGCAGTTGGCGTCGGATCGGCATCAAAGGACAGTCAACAACCTTCTGCTTCTTTGAAAGAGTTACTCGAATCTTCTCGTAATCTACCAAAAAGGTTGAACGATACTGGTACCATCCATTTGGGTTTGAATGAAATCAAAAGAAAAGCATATGAATTACGTAGATACAATAAAACTGATAAGGATGTTAACCCATACACAAAGGCTCATTACCTACTAGTTGGTAGTGGGATTACTATCGAGGAAATACAAAATGAACTAGAATCAATCGATTGTCATCAGTTGGAATCAAGCGTTGTCTCCACAAATATTAACACAAACTTTCATGGTGATATCGATAGCTATATAAATACTCAAAAAGATGAAAACATCTTATCTGCCATTGAACAATCACTATCTACAGCTGCAAGAGATTTTGACAACTACGTGAACCAGAATATAACGATAGATTGGAAAACAAGAAAGAATGAATTACGTGATTCTTTATCTGTCCTCTTGAAGAGAGCTAAATCTTCTGATGGACAGTTAAAATCTCCTGAAAAGAAAGTGAGAACACATAAAGACAATTTAGAAAAGCAGCTAATATGGGGAAATACCAAAGCAATGAACATTTTATCCTCAAAATATAACTTCAACGACGTCAAACCGTCTTCAGAAAGTAATTCTATAAAGAATCCAAACATTTCATACGCATCAAGACAAAAGTTTGAACTGTATGCCCAAGTTATTTATGAATTGAATGATACAAGACAAGATGGCAAATCATATCCTTTGAGTACAGTTTTTGCAGACTTATCTAAGCATGAGCTAAACTCCAGATCTAAACAATTACATGAAGCTTGGTTAATCTTGAGGGATTTCTGTGAAAATAACGACTCTAAATCCATTCAATATCAAGAAAGGAAGTTTGCCAAAGGACATTGTGCTGATTCATTAACCGACTTTGACTCGATAGCTTTACGTAAGAAGATCGTTAAGAAGAGTCGAGCTTATTTGGAAAGTCAATTTTTAGATTATATTAATGAACTATATTTAAAATCAGACAAAGCCTCACAAAGCACACTGGTTACTAATACATCTAAGGTTCAAATGTTCTTGAATATGACATTGAAATCTGCCAATAACGAATGGAAAGTACCAAATATGACTTTTATAAATGGTGTTCCGGTTTGGGCTATCTTATTCTATCTATTGAGAGCAGGTTGTTACGAAGAAGCCGTTCAACTGATTGACGAAAACAACGATTCGTTCCAGAAATTAGAAAGATCATTCCCGACATTTTTGAAGAGCTATTGTGAAGATGCTGACGGCAAATTGTCGCCAGAATTACAGGGAAGATTGGTTAACGAATTCAATCAATCATTCAAACACACAAACAAAGATACCGATCCGTTCCGTTATGCTGCATATAAATTGATTGGAAGATGTGATGCCTCCAAAAAGACATTACCAAACATTACTTTAAGTATTGAAGATTGGCTATGGTTGCATTTCGCGCTGATCAGAGAAGATGAAATTGACGATAGCAATCCAGTTCACGAACGTTACACCTTAAACGACCTGCAGAAATCCATTTTGCAGTTCGGCCCTGATGCATTTAATAGCTCCAATACCAATCCAATGTATTTACAAGCATTAATTTTTTCGGGGTTGTATGAAGAGGCCGTTAAGCATTTATATGAAAGTAGTGAAATTGATTCTGTTCATATGGCTATTACATTAGCTTACTATGGTTTACTAAGAGTTAACGATAATAAACAGGATGAATTATTAACCACCAACGCCGATGGTTTCAGGTCAATTTCTTTTGCAAGACTGTTGGGCTACTACACTAGAACATTTAAGATTTCGGATCCAAGAGTCGCCGCTGAATATTTATTCTGTATCTGCCTATGCGATGGCTTGCATCCGGATTTGAAAGCGTCTCAAGTTGAACTATGTCAAGAAGGCTTAAGAGAGTTGGTCCTTGAAACCAGAGAATTTGTTTTGCTATTAGGTAGAATCGATAAAGATGGTACTAGAATACCAGGTGCTATTGAGCTACGTAAGAAACTATTATATTTGGATGACGAGGAAAGCTACTTACATAACATAGCCGAACAAGCGGCCATTAAAGCAGATGAAGAAGGCAGACCATTTGATTGTATTTTGTTATATCAATTAAGTGAAGAGTATGACACTGTAATTAACCTTGTTAACAGGGTTCTAGGTGAATTTTTAGTCTCAGCTGATTTGAAGACTTCTATCGACGATATAATTCACCAAGACGTTATCAAAGGTGAGACTAATATTGCTAAATTGGCAACCAGATTAATGAAGACATACAACAGTTCACCCGAAATTTTATCCAAAGTTTCCTTGAAACAAAGAGAAATTTGTTCTACATTGTTAGATATTTTGAAGATTAGAAAAGAATTCACTTCGTTTGCACCTGATTTAATTGGAATTTTAGAAATGATTGAGAATTTGAATTTAATCCCATGTTCATCATCAATCGAACTAGAAAAAATCAGAAGAAAGGCAGAAGAATTCAATACCCTGCATGAATCAATAGCTAAGAACATTCCAAACTTACTAGTTATTGAAATGAGTTGTATTGATCAGTTGTTCTATGAATTGAACCAAGGATTTGAAAATTTCAAATCGTTGGATGGTAAGAATTCATCAGCCAACCTATCCAAAGAAGATAAATTGGTTCAATTGAGGCATATGTCAAGAAACTGCATGATCTATGCTGGTATGCTTCAATATAAGATGCCTAGAGAAGTTTATACTACTTTGATTAGTTTAGAGGTCAACATGTAGCGATGCTGGATTGATTTAGAATTTATGTATTATTATTACTAGTCCACTATAACTCCGTTATTGTTAAACTTACCGTAAGCCGTGTTAAAACATGCATCGATAATCGAGAAAGTCACTCAAGTAATAGGTAAAGCATCATTAATTTAATAAACTGGCATTGAAGTAAAGTAGGGATGTATAGATTAGACCATTGATGTATTGATGTTAATGAGAATGCGAATGCGAATGCACATGCCCTCCAGACTCATCACCACCGTTAGCATGATGAGAATGCGTATGCTTTTCCGACTTCTTGGTGTACTTCGGTTGTCTTTCATAAGCATTCGGTTTCCCACTGCCAGTAGCTCTCTTACGATCTTCCTCAGAATCTGAATCAGATGACGACGAGGATGAAGTGTCATCTGAATCTGATGATTCTGATTTCTCAACTTCGTATTGGGATTCATCTTGTGGATGGAAAATACAACAGACTGAAAAAAGACACAGCAACAAATAAAATCACAAGTCGTGACAAGGTTGGCTATTTGTTAGTATTCATTATTTTAACAGAAAGAACACAATGAATTGCAGTTGTAGCGATGAACGATACTTACTCTTTGATTTCTTCTTTCCCATATCTTCATTATCAACGGTCTCTTCGGTCCACTTGACTCTATTTCTCTGTTTCTTCTTCTTCTTCTTCAACCCACAGTCCCTATTCTCACTGGTAGTAGTAACAGTATCATCGGCGGATCCGGTTAGTCTGACAGTAGGAATTTCTATTGGGTCTATCGTGATCGTTTGTGTTGATTGTGCGTCGTGTGTATGGTTGTTGTTGGGTTGTGGCATGTTTGGTGCTGCTGTTGTTGTTCTTACTAAGTGCTATACTTTAGGCTGATATATGATTACACTGATATGTGGACTATACATGAATTAAAGACAGAGAGAAGTTATTTATAACAGGAGGGCAAGCACCCCATATCAAGATTATGTTATGTAAATATGTTGGTTTTATCAAGCGCCAGACTGAAAGCTTCACCTTAATCACGTGAGTTAATTTTTTGTGTGATGTGCACGATCACCCGAGCGGATGCTTACAAAACAAGGGATTTTATTGCTTTTACAACTTACAGGTAGGCAGGCCACTACAAAATCAAAAACCAAATTAAACTAATCCGACGAAATAAATATACGTAGTTATATGATAGATAACACTAGTAAAAAGAAATCAGGAAAACCAAAGTACAGAAAAACTAAGTAAAAAAAGCATAATGAACGAAATAATTAATAGATTGTAACCAAAACATAAACATAAAAAATAGAACGAGAGAAAAAACCGTATCCCTATTTATAATAGGATAACCCAATCATATATAAATAAGCGGAAAACAAAAATAATATCAAATAGCACAAGTACAAGCACAATAAGTAACGACTAAATACAGAGACCCAAGTAAATTAAAAAAGTAGTAAAGACACAAGCATTATCATTAAAGGCGCTTAAACAGTGATTGTAGGATATAAACCAGTCTTTTCAGACGAGCTAGATAAAACAGTAGATGAAAGAGAGGCATCATTTTCTAAACCTTTAATTAAGCCGTCCAAGTATTGGTTGATTTCGGTAATTAAATCCTTATGTTTGTAGAATTGCACAACTTCCAGTTCAGATTCATAGTCTTCATAGTCAGAATCCGATTGCTCATAGTAAGATGAGTAATCATGTTCATCATCATCGTCTTCATCTTCTGAAGAGGATAACTTCATTGATTCTAATTTGTCAGCTAAGTCATTACCAGAGGATTTTTGATGGTTACCAATGTTCAATCTCTTAACATAATCACTGTTATCCAATATTCTGGAGTTGAATTGCGGGTAGTAAGTAGATTGCTGCTGTTGTGGCTGCTGTTGAGGTTGAATAGTCGAACTTGACGACAAAGATGGGTATAAGTTATTAGAGTGGGAGTTAGAAGCAGCAATATTGAAACCGTTTATAGATGAAGCTGACGACATTGTTGACATTTGAGGCTTTTGTTCAAAGTTCATTGTTGATGATATTTGATTGAAGAATGAACTAGCATCCAGTAACTCTTGTTGGTTATTGAAACCACCAAGTTTAGAGTTGCTTTGCAATGGAGGAAGCGAGAAATCGTTGGTTGCGGAAATACTGTGAGAATGAGTGTTTGTCATTGGTAGGCCTAACAAGTTATCTAAAGTGCTCAACTTGGTCGCTAACTCCGCGTTGTAACTTGGTTGCATTTTCGACCTCTTTAAATCTTCATAGAATGAAGGTAGGCTATTGGAAGCGCCTGAAGCTAAATCGAATTTTCTCTTTCTATTATCAACTTGTTGTGATTGAGTTTGAGGTAATGGAAGGGTGTAAGGCAATGGTAAATCATAGTTTGATGAAGCACTACCAGATGTCTTGTAAGGTAATGGTAATGAACTATAATCAAAGCCAGAATAGCCGATTGGCTTTTGTTGTAACTGTTGATGTTGTTCCTGCTGCAGCAGCTGTTGTAACATCTGTTTTTCCCTCTTTGCTTTATTCTTCTTGGAGTCTTCAGCATGAGTCTTAACGTGCTTCTTTAGATCTTGAGGTCTTTTGAATTTCTTTGGACAAGCGTCACAACCGTAAGGCTTTAACGGGATATGGACTCTCAAATGAGAAGTAATATGATCTCTTTTAATAGTAACAACTTGGCAGTTATCCCATTGACAGGTTAAAGACAAGTTTCTATTACATTTTCTACCAACATGGAAGTCACATAAATGTTGGTATAACGATTTGGCGTCTTCATGGATGGTCGTACAACCAGTCCATTTACAATGTAATGGGCCATCAGGCTCATTTTTAGTATTGTAAGTTCTCTTTTGTTTTGTAGCAGTCTGTATCATTTGTTGAGCTGGTAGTTCTGGTAATTGCTGATGTAATGAAGGTAGAGCAGGAACAGGATAAGTTTGAGATTGGGTTTTGAATGATGGGTACAAATGGTTTAATGAGTTTACAGATGGCGCATTGCTGGTACCAATGTGAAGATCATTGTGATATGTGTTATCAAATGAAGATAAGTTTGGTAACAAAGTGGTCTGGTTGTTGTTAGCATACAAAGAGTTAGCTTTTCCTAAAGAGACAGTAGTTGAGGACTGCTTCATGTTTGGAGAATTTGAAGATTGTAAACCAGGGGGAGAATGAGGGGCTGAAGAAGCTTCTGTGTAAGAAGAAGAAACAGAGCCTAATGGAGATCCAGTTGACTCTGTTGCAGTTGAATTAGAGTCATATCTAGTTCTGTTGTTCGAACCAGAAGCACCATTAATACTGTTGGTTCTACTTTGAGGGTTCGAGTCTGCATTCAGATAAGCAACAGGGTGTAAGTTGAAAGGTTTAGTGGTGGTATTCTTAGTTCTAAAACTGACATCTTGTTGTTCGTGGTCTCTTTGAGAAGAAGATCCACCGTTCAAATTGTTATTGTGGTTATACATTGGATATACCTTTCTTAGATTGATTTTTAGATTTGTAGTGAATAATCAGTTGGTAAGGAAAGTCGGCTGAGGAGAATAGATAATCTCACAAAAAAGAAAAGCTTGAAATGAAGACGGACTTTTGATATACCTAAAGGTGGAAGTGTTTATTTTAAACCCGGTGAGAATCAAAAGGGATTATGTTAGAATAGAAGAATTAATAGAGAAGAAAAAGGTTTAAAGTGGTGATGATCACTCAACAAACAAAGGACAAGGAGATAGGGGGAGGACCCTAGATGTTTTGTAATTTGGACAATTGTAACTTACATTTGGTTTCTTTTGTTTGCGCCAACCAAAAAATGGTGGCGCGGTGGGAAGGCCGCCAGAGACGGGGGGGGAAAACCAAATGACAAAATCACAGTCCGGGCCAGACTTGTTGTCTTCCTTATGCGGACTGGTACCAGCAGATGAGCCCTGCATACAACCAGTGCCACGACTCTGTTGTTAATTTGTGGGGCGGGGGAACCTATCCCTATCGTATGGTTATTTGTCTGTCATGGGTTCATATTATATGGATGACAGCATGTTCACTTTCACCCAGCATTATATAGTTGTACATTAGTGAGAGGACGATCAAGTTCATAATTAGATCCGATCCCTCCGTCCAATCATCTCAAGCCTTCGCCTCTTTCCCAGAGAATGGCCTGTGTCCAATCATATCTGAACTCATCTTGGCATTAAACACACTACTTCTTTTACAACAACTCAGACATCGGTGGTGTATGGGTGTGAGGGTGGGCACGTGATAGCAAATACTTTTCTCTTTTTACTCTCATCTCACTTTCTACCGCCCATGATTTTGTATTATCATTAATATATGGTACCACTATTTAACTTAACTCCGTGTGTTGGAGAAAAGAAGTATTAACCAAAAATATATTTATTAAAGTAAGATAATTTGTTGGAATTTGAATATTTTATAATACTCTGAATTCAACGCCAGTTTATATCACGTGATGCTGGATCCAATCTGATCTTGGTCTTGGGTGTTGTAAGTGTTAACATCACACGGTTGTGAAGATGTTACGGTTAACACTAGTTGTTGTTTCTTTTATACCTGCAAAAGTAAGAGTTTTTCTCTCTTCAGAGTTCTTTATCTTCTTTTAAATTTCCTAATTCTTAGTCCATATATAGAAAATAACCAACTTATTTTTAATACTGAATAGTACTTAAAATGGATCTTCAGTCAAGAGTTTCTATATTACAACAATAATCGCTATCCGGTTGAGTACACTCTAGAAGTATCTCGGAAATGAATATAGCATATAAAGCTTTACTTTCATCTGCAACTCTAGTTTTGCTTGATAAACGGATTACAAACATTGAAAGCTAGAAAAAAGTGTTCTACTGCAGATAGTGCGGACTTAAAACCTCAACACTTTAGAGTATACTCCAGATATAAATGGAGGAGGGTTTTCCCCATCAATCTGAGATTAGGGATATCTAACAAGGGCAATGCGGCTTCCTTTAGGTTTCTGATTTGTCGGGTTGTCCGCGTTTAGCACACGAGTAACATGTCCTAGCCATTGTATTGCTTGACTGCCAATTATATTTATCAAAACAGGGATGAAAAGTAAAATAAAAAGACATCAAAAGAAAAAATAGACATACGAACATAGACTAATTTTACACTAATACTACTAAGACCGAATGTGGGGAGACAAGAGAAAAATGGGGCACGCGAGTATCACGATAATAATAGATAACTTTCAATTATTCGCCCGAGTCAGACCTTTTAAAGGTTTCCGACTATAACCCGTTTGATTGCTCAATGATATATTTGACTCATTCCAATTTTGATAAAGTTGTTTTCAGGATTTAACTGCTGATTAATAATAACCATTGACGGAGTATCTCTAGAACTTGCTGGACCCGAAGCGGTTGATGACGAACGGAGATGATGTTAATTGCTAAAACCACGATATTAGTGTCCTTTGTATAGTAAGTATGCAAGAATGGAAAGAATCGCAGTAACTATCAGAGAAAAAGCTTTGAAAACTCCAGCAACCTTACTTTGACTAATAAAAAAAATGTTGCTGTTGCTATTTCTGGAACTTTGATTGTTGCTATTTAATGAACCAGATGTAAATGCACCAGAACCTGTAGATGATAGAACCACTTCATTTACTGAGATTTGGGCTATCGCGGTTATATAAGACGTTTGAGACCCATAAAGTAAAATGTTAATGGAGATAATTACTGATTCAGATTGAGACGATACTTTTGGTTTAGCGCTGTCATCAGTACTGGCAGTAGTTGTTGGTTTTAAACTAGTTGATGTAATAGTTAATGAGCTTGTAGAGGCTATAGATAAATCCTCTGAATCACCCGTCACCATCAGATAAACAGTTTCAGTTGCTTTATTTGGTGAAATTGTAAGTTTTGCTCCGTCTTTGCCGTCATTTTCCTCTTCAGAAACTGTTTTTGTTGGTGAACTTGCGTAAATCACAGTCTGCCAACAAAGTAAGCAAACTTTGACCATAATTTGAACGCCAACGATCGTGGCTTCAAACTGTAGCATATGCATATACTGAACAATAGTCAATAGAGTAACTATTTGACATATATGTGGATGAAACTGAATCTGAACTAGTTTTTTTTGACGAGCTTAGTGATTGATTAATGTTAGCTTCAGCAATTAGAAACAGTTTCAATATGACCACCATTACTGAAATTATGTACTGACATGGTGAAATTGTAAACGTCTTTTCAATGCTTGCAAACGAAAAAGGGAAAATTGCAGGCGGATATGAAGTGGGATAACATAGCTTGCTGTTTTTCCGAGAACTCTAAAAATAGTTAGAACAGTAATATTGAGATTCAATTAAAGAACAGTCCATAAAACATATGATTGAAAAAAGCGAATGTAAATTGGTGGATAGAACGAACAAGAATAGTTGTAACACAAGCTTTATTCCCTCAACAACAGTGAGACCAATATAAGAACGACATCAAATATATATATACACATATAAGCATAAATGAAAAAAAGGTAAACCAGGAGAAGAACATATATTAGAGAATAGATAATACAGAATTAGCATACAAATCCACTGAGAGTGGAACTGGATTAGATCTTCAAAGCGGGATGGATTAATTAAACGAACCTGAACAGTATTAATTAGCTCAGGTGGAAATTGCACCGAAGGCTCTCTGCAAGTAGAGAAGACAGGAACAAAACGTGGGCCGGACGCTGCTGGTTGATGGATGACTAACTCACGTTATGTAATGACATGATCTATACTATTATTCTATCCACTGTATCTTTTAATTGTTTGGTAGATATGGTAGTGTTGCTGTTTACATTTTACAAGTGTAGGCAATTACCAAAAATTCACAATTGTTTGCTGCTGTTGTTGATTTGAGGTCATTAGGGCACATATATGCGGCGGGATGGCAAACTTTATATTCTTGTGGGGATTCTGTCAGGATCCTGTCAGGATCTGGCTATTATTAGATTAGGTATAACAATGGAATATATTTATCTTTTTCTTATACATTGGGGCGAAAAGTGACTGCCAGTCATTTGTAAAGAAGTGATGTACGTTAGCATGGGTTAAACCACAATGTTCCTCAAAAGGAAATTTTTGTATGAAGTATCAAAGGATGCTTTATAAACAAATTCAACCTTGCCATTAGTCAACATCTTGGTAGTAACAAGTTTATATGGCTCAACTTTAATAAAGGAAGACCGGTTGTTGGAATAAGCAGCCAAGTCAGTAGGATGCGTGTTCTACTTTTGAAACTTAGTCTTCGTGTTTCTTTTATTTTTGAATTGACCACTTCCTTTGTGCAAGTGATGGAAAGATATTGGAGTAACAGCACTGTAAGCCATAGCCACATCAGTAGAAAGTGTATCCATTCCAAGGTTCTCATCTCTTAACCATTCAGCACATTTTTTCAACGATAAAGGTGCGTTATCCTTCATTGTTGAGTGCAGCATCTTGACAACATAATCACCAGCACTTGGGAAATAGTGAAGGCTCATGTATAATCTTAAAAGAAGATACTGTGTCTGCACAGCCTCATTTATTTGTTTCAGTGCTTCAATTGTGCGCTCTGCTTCTTCATATTTCGCTTTCCAATCTATAGGTTTCATAGACTCTGGTTTCCCTATTGGCGGTATGGGGTATTGAGCAAATAATTCATTAGTTAATGCTTCTTCTTTTCGAATAAACTCATAATAATTATTAACACCAGTCATATTAGGCGCAAATAGTTCGAAATATAATAACGAAGTTGGTTCAGACGAATGAGAATCTTTGAGCATCATTTGAATGCAATCGAATAAGGTATCTGGTAATCTTTTACCTGGAACTAACTTAGATGCTTTGAGAGTATGAAACAAAGCTTGACGAACGTGACGGTCGATATCACGGTAAATGCCAATAGTGACTTGTGTTGTGTGGAAGTGTGGTAAACTATTAATAACATCTGGCCATGAAAACCAAGGGTTCTTGTTATCCCAATCCGCTTTTGCCTGATTTTTAGGTAATGGATGGTCTAGCAAATATCTAAGAGGTTTAGGATAACAGTTGCCTTTAGCTTGGATGTGCGAGATAAAATACTGTATATAGGCTCTTGGACTAAATCTCGACGTCTTATCAGGTGAGCACAGAAACTTCTCTTGCATTTGATTGCTGAGAAAACTAGTATTAATTCTAGCAATCAATCTTTGAGTTCTTTCCTTTCTAACCTTGTGATCAACCGTCATTTCAGAAGGGCCATAAGTATCTCCCACATATGAGCACTCATGTTCTGAAGTATAAGGTGTTTTAGACATTGATGATTTAGTTTCGGACTTGAATACAGCTTTTCGTTCTGTGACTGTTAATTGGTCTAATAGACCACTGAGTTCGTCAAATTCGGTATGTATCATGAAAAAACTTGAAAGAAGGATGACTCTTAATCTGTCAAGATCCGGCCATTATTATATGAGGTGTAACAATGGAATGTAATTTGTCTACTCCTCTTAGTGGAAGTAGTGTTATATATACCTATATAAGAGAAAGCAATAAAGTGGTCTATATTTATATATAACACCTAAGTGTGTAAGAGTTGTGAAGCAGCCAACAAGATTAGGGTGTGATGTGTCCTCAGCGGGTATGGCTCCAGACAGCATGGATTTGGCTCCAGACAGCATAGATCACGTAATGCCCACGCAACAATTATACCTGTATGACATAATCAATTCTAAATTTCCATAATTCCTCTACCTGCACAACAAACTACACACTCATGACATAAGCAATTTTCCCCACCTCTGTTACCATACATTACCGCAGCAGTTAAATTACTTACTACTACAGGAACTAAATTCTATCCTCAACTGCTATAGGGGCCATCCCCTGGTAATCTGATTCTTCATCTGATTCTTTATCCTATCATGGCCACCCATGGAGCAAGTCTTTGAGAGCAGAGATAAGCTACCTGCTTCTATACATCGGCATGCCCTGTCTCATAGAATTCACGCTCCGGATTACATAACTGGTTGTGCGAGCATAAGAGTTGAAAAAATTTGATATTGATTATGTCATGAATGTATATTTTTTTGTATGGGTTTTACGTGATTTGTGGTGGCAGTAATAAAGTCTGCGGTGCCCTTACTAATTCCCAGATTTAAATTATTTAAAGTTGGATCCGGCAGTTGGTTCTAAAAAACTAAGGCGGCGGTTGTGATTGGAGCTTGGTTTGTTACCAGGTTGAGAAAGTGGCAATTAAACAGACCTTGGAGATATTTCAGCAAATAGGTATGATAAAGCATTGTAAATGGTGCAGCTTTAGCAAGCTTAGATACAAATGTCAATTACCCACAGCTTCCTGAAGAAGCACATTTATTGAACAGCAAGTAACCTAAAAATGTGAGTGTACATTATTACAGTCAGCCTTTGGAGAATGGGAGAAAATGGGGGATAAATTCAAGAATCATTCTAAAAGGACGAATTTTTGGTATCATTTATCATCCTATTTAGTTTTATAAACGAGTCTTGTTTATGAGAGTAATATTTTCCTTAAAAATGCCAGACTTGTCTGGTTCATCCTCCTCCACAAAGAATGAGTTCTGTAATAAACTTCCCTGTGTGTTTCTTGAACCAGATTGTAGTATTACACAAAGAAAAAACACAACCAAGTTTCTCTACATAAGAAAATGAATGAAATAATCAAGTTGTATTAAAAAGAAGTACATTCAACAAAACAAACGCAATTCCAAAATATAGATCAGAAAACACAGTCACTACAGAACATAATCATTACAAAACAAAATGAAACAAAATAAAACCAGAAACCCAACCGGCAAATGATAAGTTGAAATCAGAAGAAGTTTCATGACAAGCCAAGCTAAGCCAGCAGCTCCTTAAACCAAATAAAACCAAATGCACAAGAAACAGTAATCCAACTAAACCCTAGAGCCTCACGCAAATCTAAAATCCCATCCCCTTAAGCATGAAAAGCCAGATTTTTCTGTTTCAGCTTCTGATTGATCAATTGTATGCATGGAAATGAACAACCTTCTGAATCACCGTCTTAAACTATTCAGGTTAAGAGAAACTTTGTACCACGAGTGTCATCATCTTGTATGTTGACTGATGAATTTAATAATAGTAACAAATAAACTTGATTGTGAAGACATAAAGGACAAAAAGGAGAAAGAAAAGAAAGATTTAAAGCAAATTAAATTAGAAGAAAAATAAAACAGAAACTAGAAAACACAGTAGTTGAAACAAAACAGATGGAAATCCGTACTATATAAACCAGTAGAAGGAAGTGTTGCGTATTTGGAGTAAATTGAAAAATATAGAAAGGAAAAAATTAAACTAAACTGATATACATTAAATAATCAAACAAAATATAGCACATGGAAATATAATTTCATTATACTATGTGTATGGATTATTCATATCTCTGAAACAATTAAAAAGTAAATTTATTTCAGAGCCTTCTTGATCTTAGAGAAGAAACCACGCTTTTTACCTGGAGAATCTTCAACTTTTTTAGAGGAAGATGGTGGAGATTTTTTTGATGGAGAGGTTTCAACTTTCTTTGGAACAGCAGCTGATGCCTTATCATCAACATCAGCAACAACTGGTTCTTCCTCACCCTTTTTAACTTTAGTAACAACTTTCTTAACATATTTGACCTTCTTACTTGACGTCTCAGAAGTTAGGTCACCGTCAGTACCTGCAACTCCAACTGGAGCGGTCGATGTTTCTGGGGCTGGTTCCGTAGCTGGTTCTGTGACTGGTTCCGTGGTTGGCTCTTCGACGGCATCAGCAGCAGCAGTTTTAGCCTCTTCTTCTGGCTCGTTCAAAGCCTTTGGATCTAGGGTTCTAACTTGAGTGAATGCTTCAATTTCATGAGGATTTTGAGGAATGACAATACCAGGTTCACCTAAAGTCTGTTGCTGACCTTCAGAGGATGGCATGACAGTAGTACTAACAGATGGTTTCTCAATGCCAGTAGATTTAGCGGCGACTGGAACAGTTAAACCAGCAGCTTCTGGAATGGCAGCGGATTTGGAATCAGATTGAGTGGTAAAATCAGAAACGTATAAAACGTTGTTGGCATTACCAGATTCATCGGTTTCAATGCTCAATTCGTCAGTCGTTTGCCAGACATCATCAACGACGAATTTGAAAAAGATCTTTTCAGTTTCTTTTGGGAATGGAATAGTTAATTCAAACGAACCATTAACTTGTTTGACCAATTCGTAAGATTGAGACCAGTTATCAAAATCACCAGTGACGACAACTTTGCTTGGTCCAGAAGGCCTGTATTAGAAAAAAAATAATATGTTAGTATGCATGTGACATCAATGTTACGTTACGTATGACTTTGTTTTGAGAGCACGCACGAGTCATTTCATTCGACATGAGACCCGTTGCATTCATTTCATCGACATAGGTGGGTCTAATGAGATTTAACAGTTTCCGTTTGAAAATAATATCGAAGGCAATGACATATCAAATTGAATTTGAGTGTATATAAGCCCTACAGAGTTTGCAAAAGGTAATATGACTGGTCTCATATTCCAAAGGCAAAACTGTCAACTTTTTCTGCATTTTGCAATTGAATGCAAGGAAACTTACCATGTAAATGTGTAGCTTGACATAATTGTTTAGACTAAATTTGAATCTATAGGTGTTTTATAATTGTATATGTTGCCAATTGGGGTTGATTATCAAAATTAGTCTAATTTTTATCTAATTTTTATCTAAAATATACCACTAGTGACAGAGATTGTTTTAAGAAGTAAGCAAAAATTGTACCTATAAGTTTCTCGATAAGCAACCTCAGGTGAGAAAATTGTGAAGACAAAAAAAGAACTGTACACAACATTCTATTTTCGAAGCACGCATAATCCAAATTTGGCACAAAATTTGTTAATTTAAAGGAGGCCGGCCTTCTTCATATTCTCTTCCTTTAAACTTATACTACTACTTACTCCATACTTGTCACATTTAAGTGATAAAACAAAATCTCAATTCAGATCCTAATATTATTGAGATCCCACCCGAATTCTGTACTTCAAGTGATTTGACGATTGATACAACCATTCTTTGGAACAGGTCCCTGTTCCATCTTTTCAGAGCCTTACAGGGATGATTAATTAGGTGCATTCATTATTTCCGCATTCGTACAATGTGAACTCGAACAGTGCGGCGGGGGTTCTCTTCTAGTCGGGTCGATCTTAAGCTCAGAAACCTCAACTGTGTGCGTCGCTCGCTTAAATAAAAAAGTTATATCACGTGGCTTGTTTAACAGAGGGCGGGGCAGAGGGAAGAGACGCTTTTATTCGATGCAAGTGTAACTGGATTTGAAATACCCGGGCGGTTTTACATGGGGGATTTAAAAAGAGTATGGAGGATGAAGGTGGTGAGGTACGAAAAAGCAAAAACCTGCTAATTCCTTAATCCAAAAGGTATTTCCGAGTTTAATGGTAAAGACAGTAAAATCAACTCGATACTGCAATATAGATTAACCGACACAGGGGTTTGAGCTACTAAATTTTTTTAAAAAAGGATCAGTAATGTGCCAAAACTGGACTTAGTTTCCACCTTTTTGCTCAATTGCTTACTATAGTAGTTAGTATCGAATTACAGGTTTTTTATATATTACTTTTTTGTGATAGATTCCGAACCATGAAATTGACAATTCAATTAGTAAAGAGCTTGAATTTTATCAGCGTCAATTATGACGGGGTCTTACGGACAAGGTAGTCTGGGTAACAACATGATGCATTGAAATCTAAGTTGAAAAATATTTATTAACTTTCAATTTTTAACGTAACTTTTTGGAACAACCCACCAATATAATCAAAGCCAATTAATTGCATACTATCATTTTTTTTTGTACTTTCTTTCTATTTAAGAAACATTTGTAGGCACAGACATATTCAACACTGCTTATTTCCCTTGTTGCAACTTGTGTCTTACGTTTCTAAATAAAATAACAATAATAAAAAGCATGATTCATTAAACCTATAAATAGAAAATAGCCGACATTGGTGGGAAAAAAAAGAAAAAGAAGTACGTATATATAAGCCATTAAGTTTGAAAGAGAGCAATCAACAGTTATAAGAAGTTTCTACTTCTTATCAAGTTTCAAGAATAAAAGCAGCGAGTGGGTCACATAACAAGACACCCGGAGCCTTCACTACCCTCCTTCTTCTTTCTCTTCTCCTCTTCAGGATCAACAGGATTCTCAACTTTTTCAATCTCAGTAACCATCATCTTGAAAACTTTATCGACGTTATAATTCAACTTAGCTGAACATTCTAAGAATGGAATCCCACCAAACTTCCCCTTTGCCGAATCCTCCAATTCTTGCAAACTAACCTGTCTTTGTAAATTCAAATCAGACTTATTTCCAACCAATATCATAGGCTTAGTTAAGTCGCCTGAACTATCCAATATCTTATCCCTCACGATGTCCAACATATCAAATGACTGTTTAGAGTTAATCGAGTAAATTAGAATATAGCCATGGACTCCAATTAATAACTTGTTGTTAATGATGCTGAATTCATCTTGACCGGCCGTATCTAATATTTCCAATGAATATTCAATGCCATTGTAAGTTATTGTTTTGTTGAATTGGTTTTCGATCGTTGGGTAATAATGGTCTATGAAGTGGTCTTCGACAAATTGAAGGGTGAGAGAGGATTTACCAACTGCTCTTGAACCAACCATCGCTATCTTACGTTCTTTTGTCATGATTTGGTTTTGTAATTAATGGTGGAATGCTGTGCTTGAAATTCAGTTGTTGAATACTTTGTGTGTATTTCGATCGTGAATCAGTCTAATATTTTGTTTATGTTGTTCGATGATCTATTGTCTATCCTTCTCTGTATATCCCCGTCTCCGTATATCCTTGTATCTTTCCTTTATCCCAACTAATTCAAATAAATCTCTTACCTCGTAAGGAAACTATCTTGACTATTATTGATAAATCAAATCCAAAAGAAAAAAAGAAATTGTATATTATATTTGAACCTATGAGATCTATGTTCAAAAATTCTAATTATAATTACGTCAAAATGGTCATACGTTTTCTTTATAATTCCTTGTGGTAATACTTATTGAATGAAAATTGTATTTAAATAAAATTGAGATCCAATACCTTATATCTTGTGAACTGTAAATGTATTGCTTATATTAATAGAAGTAATCCAGCAAAGCCACACAAATATATACACAATTTAATAAAATTTAGGTAAAATGTCACATTTGAATTCTGTACAACAGTTTCTTATGAACTCTTTTTCCAAACAATGCAATAATGCAACATATAATGCACATAATTTGTATGGTGTGATGGATTTCGCATTCGTTAATAAGGAGCGATGATGTTTCTGTTTCGGGACGTTCTATGGGCCATTTTTATTACCATCCTTGCACTGGCCATCGGAACAGAATTCGGCGCTTAATTGTGCAGTTTTAGCTCTATTTCAATTTTTAGAGGTATAGATTGAGATATATAAACTATATATATATGTATATGATAAAATAAAAGGAAGAAAGGAAAAACACACACGTAACTAAATAAAAAAACTATGAAAAGGAGTAAAAAAAAAAGAGAAACACAAAAACAACAAACAAATAAACAAACAACAGTATGATTCGTAAACGAGGGTGAAATCTAATTCATCCTTTTTGTTTCATTTTGGGAGTGAATGAGGATTGGTTGTAATTATGCTAATGCCCATTTTAGACATTCCAAAGCACTAACAACAATAACAATTGTAACAGGTAGTGTTAAAATAGCATACCCATAGAACAAAACACCAGCCATTTCCTTTTGATACAGTTCATTCAATTGACAAATTTGTGATAGTTGAATAGCTGGGGGAGACGTAATCAACAAGAATGAAGTAACTAAAAAGATTGGATCATCCAAAATACTTAACGCGATGTATTTAGCACAGTAGGTAATCAACGGAAGTAAAACAATCGAAGGTAAAACCATTCTTGAAATCAATGATGCAACAATCATCCTACTATAATTTGGGCAAGCTGGTGGGATTTCCGACGATGGTGCCAAATTGGCACCTAAAACAACTAAAATCAATGGAATTGAAACCGAACCCAATTGTCTAACTGCCATCGTAAAAGTATTTTGAACGAAGCCATTAGCTTCATAAAATTCGTATCTAATTGCAGGAACTGAAGCAACAATAACTGAAACAAGCATTGCCCATAATGGGGGGTTCATTGAGGAATAAACAGTTTTGGCAAATTTGACAAACACATTTTGAGTCTTTGGTGCCGTTATAAAATCACCAGCTTCTGTATCTTCAGAGGAATCTTGATTTTTATTGATGGAATTGTTTGAAGAAATTGAAGAACCTTCACTCCATTGGTTATCAGCAATAACAGGCGTATCCACATTGGATGATTCTTCAGTCGGCGTGGGAAGAGTACCTAAAGATTCAGCAATCTGGTCATCATTGCCAACAGAAGAGCCGTAGCTTGAAGGCCTTTCACTGGCTAGTAAAGCTTGTTGTTCAACATCTTGTTGAACATAAGGATGGTTAACACCATAAAGAACTTCTTTTGGTTGCTTTTTCAATAATTTATTATAACCCCAAGACCATCTTAACATTTGACCTAATTGTTGGAAAATTAGTAAATAAATCAAACCTCTTGAAGCAATTTGATCTGGGGTGTCATTTTCAACATCATCCCATTCTAAACCTGGTAAAGTATAAGCCAAAGCTAAAGTTAAAGAAACAGGTAAAGAATTCGAATTACCAAAAACAGACATTGCAGTAACGAAATTCGATTCAGATTCGGATAATTTCATTAAATGTGAAACCCAAGTTGAACAAACATAAGCAACACCAGTGGTAAGAGCATACAAAATTGGGATAATTATAACTTCAAGTAATTTTTTTAATGACAATGAAGAAGCTAATTTAGTGAAAATAAGAGCTGGTGTGAATAAGTCAACATTCAACCTTGAAATAACTTTGGTTGCCTCATTGTTTAGTAACCCAACTCTTGCCGCCCAAAAACCGGATAAACAAATGATAACAACTTCGATAATAGCTTGAAAGGTTAAAAACGTGATTTCTTGATAGGATAAACCGCCTTCTGAAGATACCCTAAATAATTGTTCGACAAACATATTGTATTTAGATATTGTATATATGAAGTTAATGTAATGTATTAAAGAATTTGTGGTTTGCTGCTAATGAATTTAACTTATTGCGAAAACTCTAATGGGATTTGATTATGTATTTAAATAAATAGCAAATGACAATACTGGTTGTGATAGTAGTGGTTAGTTTTTCTTGTCTTCTTTTTTTTGTTTTGGAATTGTATTGTATGTGTAAAGTAACCAAAAGTATAAACTGGAATAATAGATATAAAGAACGGGGAAAAGGTTGAAGGGTAAATCAATAAAGCAGCCAAATAGAAGTATATGGAGATGATAAAGGCAAATGGATACAGATTTATACTTATACACTTGAAAGATATGAAGTTGAAACAGGGTTTTAAAAAGTAAGCGTAGATTAAGAGTTAGATTGAACTGATAGGATGATAGGTACACAAAAGTTTTTAGTGTTTACGTTTAATTTTCTCTTTGTTTGTTTGTTTGTTTGTTTGTCGGTTTCGTTTGTTTGCGAGATGCGAAGCGCAGCAAACAAATTAATTTACTTGATTATGACGAGTCGCTCTAATCAATCTATTTATCAACTAGTCAAGCTGCTCCAAAAATCTGTGAGGGGCAAAGTAAGACAGGATGGCGTGACGGGTTTTCCCTTGTTTGCTGCACAGAGCAGCTTGGCTGCCTGGCAAATCTTATCTTTTGTTACCCAGGCTTCTAACATCAAGCATAGGGAAGTATTATATCATATCTAAACTAATAAATGATGATACTCTAGATGTGTGTAAAGTACACCGAGACACTTGTTTTTTCAGATACATATAGATAAACAAAACACAAGGAAAGAAAGAAAGAAACAATAGTCCGTATTATCTTATCAGTGAGTAAATCAATCAATCAGGGGTTCCCCTGATGAATTGCCAACCCGATGGAAGCAGCCAAGAGCAGCCGGAAGAGAAGAAGCACACAAACGCGCGCATCTGACGCCACTCCCATTCCCGCCTCCATTTCCCTTCACAACCTCTCACGTGCTGCTTGAGCAATCAATGGATCAGGAATGCGAATACAAATAGCTTCCCGAGTCATGTGCAACTGTACAAAATTTAAGTAGAACGTTTAAATAAAACAAAATTCAGCTAAAAGCTTGGAATACAGTAAGAAAAAGACCAGTCGACACCAGACGAAGGAAAAACACAGATGTGGAAAAAAGCGTCGACAAGGGAAAAAAATATACAGAAAAGAGGGAGTGGACACCAACCATAACTATAATCATTTATAAGAAGCCTTGAATGATTTGTAAAGCAATGAAAATCTAAAACGAAAAAAAGAACAGGAAAATAGGAAAAAAAGAATAAAAAACTTCAAAAAGCAGATATCAAAACAATAAATAAACCCGAATGTATAATCTAAAGTGCATAATTAACCAAAGTACAGAAAATGAATAATCCAAATTTATAATCTTCCAAATTTACAAATTCACATTAATAAATCATGAATACTCATCCTACGTTTAATATCCAACGTATCTTGTTCACTCGTAATAGTAGACGTAGCAGCACTAGTAGACGCAACAACACCAGTAGACAGCGGCACACCATGACCGCCATTAGGTCGATCCTGATAGTATCTTTGTTGTTGATGATGTTGATACGTATGCAACGTTGGTAATTCTAATCTATTACTACTATGATTATAGTTGGTATTACTAAGAGTTTGATCGGATCTCAAGCTAGAAACACCTAATTTTGGTGGAGTTTGATTTGCAAAATTTCGTAATCCAGAATTTGTGTTTGATAATGACAATTGTGGTGCTAATGGGGGATAGCCACCAAAATTCGTTGACGATGATGTACTGGATGTCGTGTTTGATGATGACAAAATACCTGATAAGCTAAGTAATCCTGATGACAATGATTGTGGCTGTGAGATTGGGATTGAACCTTTTGGTGAAAGTGACAGTTGTTCGTATCTTTGAGGGCTATATTGATACGATGATGAGAAAGTAGGCATATATTTTGCTGGTTGGGAGGTTAATGTCGCCAATGGACTGATTGGGAGATCGTGAGCGTTACTTGAATATAGCGCTGAGTATGATGATGTTGATGACACAGACGATATATTCGAATTGGATAGTGAATTTGATTCTGAGGGGGAGGATAATGAAGTTGACGAAGATGTTGCTGAACCCATCTTGAAGTTGTTATTGGAAGACAAATTGTCTAAATCTTGAGCAGCTTTCAAAACTGATAACAAACCATCGTTTCTTGTATTTGAATTATTATTAAAGTTGTTGTTCTTAGTCATTGCTTGGGATTTTCTTTCACTGGATGCAGAAGTAACCATTTGGATGCTAGATAGATCAGTAGAAGATTTATGGTAACTCTGTTGATCCACTGGAATGGAATATAGAGAAGCCGGTTGCCTATTCGGCTGATTAGAATTGAATTGGAGAGTTAAAGAAGAGCTTACACTAGATTGTCTAGAACGTTCATTTGGATTATGCAGCTGTTGTTCTGAATGATAATGATAACTTGGAACAGATGATTGAACAGGCGTTAGCAAACTTTGGCCCATATTCAGTTCCAACTTAGTCAAATCTGTATTATTCATGCCACCAACACTGGAACCGGTAGATTTACTTCTCTTTCTGGTTCTTTTCTTTTTCAATTCTTCATCGTTAACTTTTAACCTTAACATACCAAAACCTTTTTCATAAGGTTTTAAACATTCGTAAATAAAAGTTTCACCAAATATTGGAATCAACGCATATCTAATCTTATAACAAAACTTACTAGCTAATTGTTTAGCTATGTTAAAAGAAATCCAAGTTCCTTGAATTTTCAAAAATCCACCTCTAACTCTTTTCAATTCAGGTTCTAATTCAGGTGAAGATTCGATCAACTTGACAATATCAGCCTTTGAGTTCCCAATAGCCTTCCATAGCCCAGTCAAATGAACTAAACCGGTGTAATAATCCCAAATGACCCAACTGTCATTAATCTTGTATTCAAAAACAGTTAAATAATTACGTGAATCAATAGCTGTTGAGTACTTACGTTTGTTAATTTGAGATCTGTGTGGAACTAAATTTGATTGATCCTTTGGTATCTTGGCTGATAAATCAGAAGGAATTGGTTTTATTGGATAATTTATTAGATTGATCGAATGATGCATCGATTCGGGATGTGTTTGCTGTTGAGATTGCTGTTTGGTTGATTGTGGTGTTAGAATATCTGAGGTTCTTTGAATAGTTGTCAATGGTCTGTGAGTTCGGCGAATTTGCACCTCTTGAGAAGTTTGATGGTATGGTAATTGGAGTAACACGGATGGGCTTTCAGTTGGCGGTAATTGTGGTGTGGATTGCAGTTGTGGCTGCTGTGGGGGGACAATGCTTGGTAACATTGTTATAAATCTACTTTTGATAGAACGAGTCAGTTAACCAGTATTAGGTAGATGTTTTGTTCAATTTGGTAAGAGAAAGTACTTGTTAAATGGCGTAAATCTTTGGTGTTTGCAAAAGAGATAGTATTAACAGGTGGGTATATAATGATTAAAGAAAGTGCTGTGAAATGAATTAGCTAGATAACGTGATACGAGTAGTATCACACAGAAAGAGTTTGATTAGTGGATTCGAAAAGGATAAAGATAAGAATGTGTAGTAAAGGTTATATGTATCAGAAAGGATCTATGGGAAAAAGGAAGTTCATTGTATTTATAATCATTTGGTGGTTAGATGGATGGGTGGATAGGCACAGATAGATAACGAACAGGCCTTGAGATATTACAGCCTGCACGGTGGATAATAGGGATGGTTTTATTTAGGCTTTGAGATAAAGAGAGCAAGTAAAGAGTGTGGAGATGTGGCAAGAAGGCGAGGCTCGAGGAGATAAAGATAGAGAGATAGATAGAGAGAGTTGAACCAACAAGTGAATATCAGTGACTTCCAAGCACAGACAGTGAGAGAATCTGTACTTATAAGAAGGGCTGGTGCTCAGACACTAACAAGATAGTATGTATAGAAGAGGGCAATGATTCGAATCTACCGTTACCTGTAACCATTACCTGTATGGGTTGAAACAAGCTGGTATATGATTTCGCTGTGCTTCGGAGTAACTGATAAGAATCTCAAAGGTCATCTCGAGACAATCGAGCGAGCATGCATATAATAATTTGCTTCAAGCTGGGTTATATCTATTGCACAAGATAGTTTACCTTTTCCTCGAAGTAAGAGAGGATTGTAAAATGTACAACTCTAAATGGACTAACCTTACTTATCTATTGATTCATTGGTTCAATGGTCTATTTATTAGCCTATTTATTAGTCTATTACTCTAACTATTTATATGCATTAAACTAAACGATCACCTAAAACAGCATAGTAGCTGATTATTTCTTGTATCATACATCAGATTAAGCGAAAGATACCAGGTTTGAGCATTCAACATTACTCGATACGGGAATTTCAATTGCAATTAATAGATGGGGGGACTGATCTGAGATAAGGCTTCAAAATTCAAAGAATTGTTTGTTTCGTCAATGGTCGAAGAATGAAAATAAAATTGCTTGCGAAGTTTACGGTGCTGCAAATCTGAGTCCCTCCGGCTCGAAGGTTCAAAAAAATGACCCAGTCCTGTTGTTGTACATCAGGAAACAATGCGTCATTCTTATTTTATCTTTTGGGATATGGTGCAATCAAGTGATTGCTTTTCAAGAAAACTGTCAAATTTTTTCACCATGTGGCACTCAAATGTTGACCCGGATAGTTTGTCTGATCCAAACTATAATCGACCACGTGTGTTACCTTCCACTTTCTTTAATACCTTAGGAATCTAACTAAGTATGAATAGGTAGTTTTTATCTGTTCCACCCTCTTCTCGCCCCTCCTTTACTTAGAGAGATTTTCCACGGTTGGAAGAATTCCCGAACGAATTCTTATCTCTCCTCGAGACACCAGCGAGAGAAAGGCCACCGCCGCCAGTCTCCAGACTTTCTCCACCACGGACCTATCTCTGTATTTTCCGAGCTGGGCCAGGACTTTCTTCGAGGACTACGAAGCTCACATCGGGACCTCGAGGATGAGCGAATTGATGATGCTACACAAATTTATTACGGTTGCGCGTCTCGAGGAAACAATAGGGTTGAAACTTCTCTATTATTCTTCAACTTAAATGAAACTGAAGATGACGAAATCAGTATCTCCTGCCTGTTATTTCAAGTCAAGCTTTCGGGACATGTTAGCTTAGATTAATCTAGTTTGGCTTAATTTCTCTTATTTATTTTCGTATAATATTTTACTTCGATCATGAAACCTCAAATGTTGATAACAATTTTGTAACATGGGTTATAATACCCGCCAAAGTTACCGCCTGCTTTGCTTTCTGTTGCATCGGATAATAAACAAGCCAATCAATTCATAATTCTCTTGATTCCACCATCAACGTTCCTTAACATCACTAACGTAGTGGCTAGTACAACATTTTGAGCCGCAAATCTCTCTCAAATCGAATTCTCTGTCTCAAACAGGTGTAACACGATGGATGAATTACTGGGAACTCGGTAGATCTTTTCTCTCATTAGTGATACGTAAATTTCGCGGGTCTAAAAGATAAGAAAGGAAATCAAAATGCTTTCTTGAGATAAGAATCTTATTCTTTTGACCTTGTATCCATTAGCTAATCAGGCACAGGTTATCCGTCTTTTGTAACCTTATGATGGTTCAGCCAACTGCCGTTCATCTAGACGAGTTGATACGCAAGAGGTCTATATTTTATCTTATTTTTAGTGGTTCTTATTAGTTAACATCTTGTCCGAGGTGTGCGATACCAATCTGTAATTTACCGAGTTTATCACTTGGCATGTATTCCGTATATACCGCCTTTTTATAGTTTTTTACCTTTTAGTTTTCAGTAATTTATATTATCTCTAGGAACGAACGTTTAGGCTAAACCTTTCAGCTGTATACCATTGAAATGGCGGAACCACTTGCAGCTTACAACCAATTTTACGTCAGCATTGTGGTTCAGACTTTTAATTCCACTGTACAATATCAGCCTTAACATTTCATCTATCTTACGAAACGTAAAACGTGCACACTTTGAAGTTGGGCAGAGTCTCGGAACAAACAGACTCTTTAGGACTATGAAATACCATACTTAACCTTTATCTGTAGAGTTTATTTACTGGTATAGGTCGATTCCCTCACTTGGTATATTTAATTGATGCAAATGAAAATTGTAAATTAGTTTACCGTAACATCGACTATATACTCATGTCTACTATTAATATGACCACTATCCTCTCTGGTATCAAAAAAAAAATGAAGAAGCACTTCCTATGTCTTCTTACCCCATCCAAAACTGAACTTTGGCTTGCTTGTAGTAGAGTTCACCACTTTTTCCTGGTCATCTTGATCCCCAGCTTCATGATCAACTATAACAGCACTGCTTGAATCATCACTAGCATCAGTTAAGACACTATCACCAGCCTCAACCATCGTATTATCACAGCTCGACACTTCCTTATCGTTGCCAGATTTGTTTGATGGTGCTTTGAATTGGGGTTTTTTCAGATTTCCAAAGAAATTCGACACTGAACTCAATGCATTGTTGACAAGAGCAGTTGGCTGCTGGTGGGTCTCACTGGATTTTGTGACATTTGGTGAAGTTTCTTCAACACTCGTACCATTAGTAACTTCAGTTTTATTCGTTTCTCCGCTGCAGACAAGTTCAGAACTTGTAGATTGTGTCAAACTGGCTGATTGGGAATGGCTTCTTTCTGCAACGGATGGCGATTGTTTGTTGTGAACACCGGTTGTTGGTTGGTTATTGGCCGACCACTTATTGATCAAACTTTTGAAAAACACTGTACCAGTGACTAAATCCCCACAAACATGTTTTGGTTCGAAGAAGTTAAATAATTCATCGTCTGTTGATTTATTGAAAATTTGATAACATTTTGTTTGCTCTCTAAAGTAATCTATGTATTTAATATTGAAGAATTCAAGACTGTTTGGATAAGTGTTTAAATTCAAGTAGCTCATTTTCTCCAAGTTTGAATTCGTTAAGAAGTTATCGTATTTGATACTGGATAACATACCAATCAAGTAATCTTCAAACTGGTATCTAATGAAGTCATCGCCACCTTTGAAAATCTTGGAATCCATGGACAGGTTATAATTCAAAGTTTTCGAAAGCACAGCGTGCTGGTCATCATTTAAACTCGATAATTGATCGTTTTTGACAACATCACTGATTATTAAATCAATGAATCTCTTATCTTGTGGGGTTAATGTCAACTTATCTTTTAAGTCAGAGTTCAGAATCTCAAGCTTAACAGTGGTATCTTCACCGATATCCGAACCACCGCCGGATTCAATAGTGATTACAATATCAGCCAATCTTTGCTTTTGGAGTAGGATTATATCGTTTGAACAACCAACAACATAAGACTTAGTACTGGGATTACTCAACTGGTCTAATTGCTGCAATGTCAGATACGGCTGGAATAACCCACCTTTGCTGAATAATTGTAACGGTAGACCCATGAACTTTAGCATTGAATTGCGGTCACTTGACTTCAAAGACGTTGGTTTTGACAAATGCTTCGACAGATTACCCAATAGTGGAGATCCCGCATCTGAAAGGCTGAGTAAAAGGTTTGGAATCAGTGAAAGTAAGGAGTATTGCAAGTTTGATAACTTGTTCAAATCTTTAGAGAAAAACATTATCCTTTGGTCAAGCAATAATGCTTTAAACAAAACCATTAGATCTCTTTTAAAAGTTATTACTAATTCTTTTAAATTCAAACCCGTGTAGAAATCACTCTCTTTGATGGCTTTTGTCGGCGTTGTTAAAGTCGTTGGCAATTCATAAATATCATCATCTTCAACTTTATAGCCACTACGGTTGTAAACTATCGATATGTTTTCATAGAGCGCATTAATGATGGATTTATCTTCAAAATCAAACTGACTGAAGTAGCTGCTTGTGATAATACTCAATTTTTCTTTCAATTGGATCGTTATTGGATATCTGGTTATTAACACTATGGATTTCTGAATGATTGACCTCTTGATATCCGATGGGTTTTTAACGTTTATCATTTGATCACTGTTAAGTTGTCTGATACATGCACACCCAAACAAAGTAATCCAATTTTCCACCAATCTTTGATCTTCTAGATCTTCTTGATCCTCTTGCTCTTGTGGAGATTCATCACCGGGTATTTTTGGTTTGATTGGTAACTCTGGACAAGTTTGAGTTACTTCATCGTATAATAATGTGAAATTGGTGAATGTTTCATCAAATAAGTGTGCACCATCCGGTAAGCCTTGGAATGGTAACTGTGGCCAGATTTTACTATACTTTGCAATTTGCTCTTGTTGGTTGAACTCATTTGTTTCATCGTCAATCCAGTACTCAATTTCCGGGCCTCTAATATGATGGAAATCGACTATGCACAAACCAAAGATGAATCCTGGATTATCAGGGGGAATTGATTTCGCCATACTTGGTTTTTTTTCGTGTCTATTCTTGATATTAGGAGTATCAACAGGTTCAGCCTGCAGAGTTTCTTCAGTTGGGGCACGAGTGGACAGTTGTGTAAGGTTGTTCAAGTCAATGCTTTTGTCTTCAACAGAGCCTTCTAAAGCATGATCTATTGTGGGAGTTTGAGTTTCATTTACTGAAGATCTAAGCTCTTCTTGCGCCTCAGATTCTTTCTTCACTAGAATTTCAAATTCGTTCTCTGTTTCTTCTTCTTCCATCGTTATAGATCCAACGTCTCTTTCTGCTTCTTCTTCAATTTGAACTTGTGATTCTTCAACAGTCGGTATTTCTGGTTCTGGAGTCTTCACTTCTGCTGAATTTGCATTAGAGGTTTTTTTGTTTTCTTTCTTTGACTTCTTACCCTTTTGTGTACTCACAGATAATGTCACATCTTCTTGTTTGGTGTCTTCAATTGGTTCTGCTTGGGCCTCATCCTTGGTTCCAAAGGTATCAGATTCTGCAATATGCTCCTCCTCAGTTGTCGGTTTCGTCTTTGCTTCCTCACCAACTGGCTCACCTGGTTTCACTTGTGTGCCAGTTGCAACTTCAGGTTCATACTTTTTAGCATCCTTGGAATGAAGAATATGATCAATTTCCTCTTCGGCTTGTTCATCATCTGAGTCTTCCAATTCAACTTGTAAATTGTCATCTTCAATAACTGGTTGATCAGGTGTCACTAGTTGTTCTTCCTTATTCAGAGTAGAATTCCCATCGTCAAGTTCAACTTGATTTGGTTCTCTTTTGATTGATTCGGTTTCTGAAAGGTTCTGAATGGGAGATCCTTGAATATCCTGGCCATTGAGCGATGAATTCTCTGTGCTTTGAGAGTCATCCTCCACGGGAGTGTCAATTGAGCCAGACATTGTAAGCTTCAGTGTCAAAGATCCAACAATAAAGCAAGACTTGAAGGTGTTAGAAGAAGATATGGCTAAACTTGTTTATGTTGATCACGGATGACAGCAGTCTGTAGTAAATGGACATGTCAAATCTGTCTAGCATGTAAACAGGTCAGAAGAAAATATTGGAACACACATATTTTTGAAAGATCTATTTCGCCACAAAGTAGACTGTGTCCGAAATTGGCGCGGGCTGGTGAAATATGGTAAAGTGGCTCGTGTTGTGAATGTTGATTTCAACTTCACCGTTATTGAACTAACCACCTATACAATTTTAGAGAGATGATTTACTTGGTCAGATTATTAGGGTATTAAAAGGGTAGGCTACAAATAGAACGCCGGAACTTGATCTCAATCATAAACGAGAAAATATACTTTAAGGAAAGAAAATGAACAGAATTGTTAAGCAGAAAAGGATCATATATATATAACTATCAAATCAAAGATATAGAGAGAATTCCGGTTCCCAAATTAGTTCCAGTAATGTAAGCGCTGATCTTCATCAGAGCAATGTTATCAACGTCCCTATTCTTTTTTGGAAAGTTAACCAAATCATTATTCAAGTTATTTTGAACTGCAAAGAAAGTTTATAATTTAGCCAACAACTTGGAAGCAGTTGAGATGTCAACAGCACCACCATCTTCGATAGCAGCAAGTTCAACAATACCACTTCTATTAACAATGAAAGCTGATCTGGCAGTTCTTAAACCTAAACCGATATCAGTCAAGTCTAACGTAGCAGTGCCTAACTTCTTCGTCAATTCTAATTCTGGGTCAGAAACAAAGATAATTTTTGGAGAAGACGAACCTAACGATTGTCTCCAGGCGTTCAAAACTAGTGGATCATTCTTAGAAACAACTAGGATGAAATCAACACCTTTTGAAGCAAATGACTGAATTTTTTGAATATATTCTGGTAAATGTTGTTCAGAACATGGTGGAGTGAAAGCACCTGGAACGTTAACAACAACATACTTCTTTGTCTTGGCGATGGCCTTCAAGTCGAATGAAGTTGGCTCACCACCTTCTGGTTTGTAGTATAGGTTTTTGAATCCTGTAGGGAATGTATCACCTCTCTTGATAGCCATTTTTGTCGCGTAGTATAGTATTGATATTTAGATTTCAAAGTTAATTCCTAATCTTCAATCTTAGCGGGATGAAACAAAGGGTACTATTGAATTGAAAAAGGGTGAGGGTGGAAAGAGTAAAGGATGGAAGCATGGTTCTTTATATATCATTGTAATATTAGTAATGCCGTCATCAAAGAGGAGGCATACGTATTCTTCAGAATGCATCTAATTGCCTAATACTAGCGAAAGTTCAATAAAACAGCTTCTAACCCCAGAAGATAGCCTATTTCTAATTAGTGTTTACGATTCAAAGAAAAACAGGGAATATGGACAAGCGCGCCGCACGGTTATGTTGTTCTCTCTAAGCGAGTTTGAACTTTGCCGACTCGAGGGTAGAGAGTCGATCGACTGTAGCATTAAAATGGGATCGGATAATTTGAGAATTTTACCATGATGGTTAACACAACTGTTTAGGGTGTAACTTGATTGTTAACCAGTGACTGTAAAACAAAATATACCTTAGTGGTCGGATATATATTTGAGATTTACGTTTTGTTCAAATGTTGAGCCCCAGAAGTATATAATTGCCATGATATCCTGGGCTTAAGATATAAGATAGAGACGCAGAAGAATGGGGTAGGGTAGCCTTGGTACTGATAATGGCAAACCAGAGTGACAACATGTCTACTGTTAAAGAGCACGCTAAGTTAAATATGAATTCCTCAAATATAATCATAACTGGAATACATATTGACACCACTCTCAATCCTTCAACAAAATACAGCAATGATATTAGAAATCATACACTTATTTCCTTTGATTCTGATAGTCCTTCAAAGATTGCATTTGAGAAGAGTCGTTTTGTTTGTGCTGACTCGATAAGAATTGATGAGGGGTTAGTGGTTCATAATGCTTTGAAGATATATTTGAAGAATCAAGGTCTTGAAAAGAAGGAACTTGATTTTGAGCTGTTCTATCCGTTACTTCAAAAGTTAACCAAACAGCTTTCTTTCAGCCGTAACAAGAGTTCCTTGAAGAAGATTCTTAAATATAAACATTTTGTGATCAAACCAATGAAGAAGACAGTGGAAGGGAAGACGGTTTGTACTGCAACATTGATGGCTTCCGAAATGCTATACCGGATGTTAGTGAGATTCATTCAATTGCCGCAAGTTAATTATGAAATTATGGTTCGTAGAAATTCAATGTTTGATGTACTACTCAAGATATTTGATGATATTTCATTTGCTTCTATTGTTTTCTTAAGTTCCAAACAGTACGATGATATTGCAACTTTTATACAAGAGTTTAAGAATAATAGTCACAGAAAATCGAACGTTATGCGTATTGAAAACTTGATACATTGTGACTCCAAATATGTCAATTATAAGGAATCGAATTTCATGGGGTACAATTTAAGAAATGAAGGTAAAATTCTAAGTACCAATCAATTAATATACTACTTAAAAAGGAAGCTAGGTTACAAGTCCAATTACTCAGAGCTTTATTATAAGATAAAGGAGATTCTAAGGGTGAAGAGTTATGTTTTTATGAGGGTTTTGGATACGCATACTGGGGAATTTGGATATATGCTCAACGGAAATTACAATATCTATTATAACTAGACGATACTTAATTTATTGTGAGTTTAAATAATCATTGCAGATTATTTTTATCTATCTGTAATCGATAGTGAACAAGCACATATTTCAGATTCAAATCAAACTGGAATATAAATAATACAAATATATGTAAATGAACTTTGGGAAATAAAGTAGCCTTCTGACATATAGGTACAAATAAAGAAAAACTAATCATCATATCCGGTAAATAAGTAACCGTCAAACCACTTTAGTAGTTAAATAACCACGTCGTTAATTATTCCAATATTCTAGACCATCTTAAGTTCGTCGTTCATGTATCTAACAATGGGACCTTCACCAACATATTCAACGACTTTATCAAACCATCCTAACAAAACACCACCACTCTTTTGACCTTCCTTAATACTCATTAAACTGTATATAAACTTAACTAGTATATCCAATTCATCTAAATCCATTTGCTTTAGTAATGCTGGGATTTCAGCTTGTTTGATACTCTGTAAAATTTCCAAGAAAGATAACAAGTAGGCAGCCTTGACATCAGTGGCAGAACCATATGGGGGATCTTCTAATGATAGTTTCAGAGCTTCAATCGATGAACCCCTGGATAGCTGTGTTCTAACTTGACCTAATTTAGATTCAATATCTTGTAATGTGTGGCTTGGTAGGTTGAGTTCATCGGCTTCATATTGCGCATCAGGATCATATTGATCAACGTCAATTCTTCTCCAGTCTTCCATCGTAATGTTTTAAGTGTGTTTTGTATATGTATGTCAACGTTCAATCAATTGAGAACTATTAACTTAAGTACCGGTTTCTTATAGCTTCTTTCAAATCAGTGGTATGAATATAAAACTCATCGTCATTATACCCATGTAGTGGCACTGTACAGTACCTGTTCCGGATTGCGATTATATTCAGTTCCATCCTGTGAAACTTTCCACGTACTATTCCACGCATCCCTACATCATTTAAAACAGTAGACAAAATCGACGCAAGGGATTGACGCAGATCGACCAGTCTATTTTAGGTTCCATATCCAGACAGATATATATAAACCCAGACGAATATCTTCTTATCGATATATATATTGACTTATCACGAATGAAATTAGACGCCCAAAACCAAACTACTCAAGTTTATAGATAGAAGCTAATAATAATGTCGCTTGAAAGTTATTTGGCGCAAAATTACCTTAAAGATCCAGCCAGGGAGAAGAAAAAGAAGAAGAGGGCTAGTAAGAACTCTGAAGTCGATTCAACAGTACAAGATAACAATACCAACAGAATAACACGGAAGCGCAAAGGAACTGAGGCGGAGAATGTTAGTACCAATGCGTCTATAAAGAAACCCTATGCTATAAAAGGTTGGAAAAGTATAGAGACTAATGAAATGGTAGATTCGTCTAGGAAGTTAATGGAGGATGGTTCATATGCTGGTCTTCAAACTAAAGAAGAGTTACGAGAGTCGATGCAATCGAAACGAGATAAATTCGATGCAGAAAAGGCGGCAGCTAAAGAGAGTTTGAATGGGCAACCCTCAGAGACTATCCATAGAGATTCGACTGGTAAGGTAATTGATAAATCGGTACCGGTTCAAACAGAAGATGATCGTAAATCAGAAGAGAAGAAGCAGAAAAAATTGGAAATGAAGAAAACTAACAAAAGTGAATACGAATCGTTGAAGCGCCAGGAAGAGCTTCAGAAGTTACAGGATATGAAGTCAGAGAGTTTGAACACTTATGAAAATGATCAAAAGTTGAACGAATCACAAAAGAAAGTTATCAAAGAAGAAGATCCTGCATTGATGTTCAATGCCAGTATAAAGAAGCAAAAAAAAAAAAATAATAATTTAAGTGTTACCGGCAGAAAGTTATTTGAAGGCCCCTTTACTGAGAATAGGTTTGGTATAAGGCCTGGTTGGAGATGGGACGGCGTCGATCGATCGAGTGGTTTTGAAAATAGGTGGTTTGCGAGACAAGCTGAGGCTAAAGAGAATGAGACTTTAAGGTATACACTAGAAAAGGATGTGTAGTACGTAAGTATGTCTAGCAGGATCCTTTATGAAATAATTGAAAAACAATAAAGATAAAAATTATTAATAATATATTTAAATATTAAAGAACACACAAAAAGAATAAAAATGAAAAATAGTTACAAAAAAGGAGCTACTAATGTATGTTCCAAGTCCATAGTATACACAGATAGAAATAGGTAATATACAAGGTATAGATGTCGTATGGTAAACTAAACAGAAAATAAGAGGCACTGATATATATTGCGTTTAATATACAGCAGCAAAAAAAATGCACATCAATTACAAGAAAAGTAGGATCAGGTAGCAGAAGAAGGAGTAGTCGAAGTACCAGGTGCTGAATCAGACTTAGAATCTGAAGCAGAAACTGGTTTCTTATGCTTCTTACCACCACGTCTAGTTTTGTTTTCATTAGTCTTCACTTCAGGTTTTGGACCGGTCTTGGTTTGGTTATTATTACCACCACTTGCTTTTGGACCCTCCTGTTGGGAAATTGGTTGTTCTTGGACAGGAATTGGTTGTGGCTGTAACATACCCATCAATTGTTGAGAACCATTCATATTAACCGGGATTTGTTGCATGAAAGGAGGTGGAGGTGGATAAAACATCGGATATTGTTGGCCAACAGGGAAACCCATTTGCGGACCGGAGACCATGTACTGCGGCATTAACTGTTGTTGTGGCTGCTGTTGTGATGATGGTGAAATAACGTTACCGATGATTTGATCGTAGATGTCCTTTGCAGCAGCTTTGCCACTTAAGGCACACGTAGAAGTTGATGTCGATTCAGATTTGTTGGTTTCTTCCGATTCTGCAGGCTTATCTTCATCCTTTGAATCAACTTTACTGCTTTTCTTAATCAGCGACAAGATTTCCTTTTGACTCTTAACAAGGTTCTCTTTATCAATTTTCTCTTGTTCTGCCTTCTCCTTGGCGATTCTTTCCTTCTCAGACTTTTTCTTCATTAAGATCTTCTTATGAGCATCTGGTAAACTACCGCCCTTTGAATAAGTAGCTGAAGCCTTGGAGTGATATCTCAATTGAGGGTTGGTTAGATTCAACAAAGAAGATGAGGTGACAGTTAAACCTCTTTGAGTCTTCAACCTACCGTCGAAAGTGTTACCAGTTAACAATGGCTGATCAAACAAAACTTGCAATGAGACCTTGGAATCCAATGATCTGATTCCGATAACAGTACCCTTGGAGAACATCGGAACTTTACCTGAATCTAGAATATAAACAACTCTATCTCCAAGTGCAAATACTTGTTTCTTCAACAGCTGAGGAGTAGAAACAGGATCCAAAACAGCACTGATTGGGATACCGTTTAGACCACTAGATTTAAATTGTTGTGGTTGTAAACTGTAATTGATAATATTTTCTTCAACGTCACGAATGCCCAGCTTGGATAAGGAATCAGAGTCTAAACTGACAGTCAAAAATGACGACTGTTTAGCCTTTAAGAAGGCCTTGATTGCATCTAATTGAACCTTTAGTTTTTCAGGATCAGAAATCTTAAATAACTCTTTGGCGGATGGGATAGCGTTTGACTTATAGTTAACTAAAGCACGGAACAATTGGGGGAAGTTCTTGGTGTACTCTTGCAGCAAGTTGATGGCTAAATCACTGAATTCCCAGAATCTATCATTCTTCTTACTGTAACCCATAACTTTCAGCTTCTTGCCTTCAAACTTCAATTGTAAACCAACGTTCATTTTCTTTCCTCCCGGAATTTCAATCATATATGAACTTGTAATCTTGGACAAAAACAACGGCGAGAAACCTAAAATACGAGCAACCTGAGTAGATGGATGGTAAGCAATAGCTTGCTTTTCATGAACAGCAGCAGCAGTACCAAAGTTTGGTTCCTTAGTGTTTGAGATCTTAGTCACCTTCAAAGTCAACTTACCAGCTTGATGACCTATCACTGAAGCTGGAGTACCGTAGGCAAAAGTTCCCAAAAACACAACGTTAGAACCGATTGGGAATTCCTCTTCAACTGGGATTGGTGGTCTTTCTTTAAATCTTTCGTCCTTGTTGATAATCTCATCAACGACTAATTGAATTGGGAACACTTCAACATTCTTTGATAGTGTTTTAACGAACGCACCTTCAGGAGTACGGATTAAACCAGTGACTGGTCTAACGTAAACTAAGCCTTCGATAGGATTCTTTTCTTCCTTGTTACCCTTTCTTTTGGAAGATAAATCATCTTCATCGGAGTCTGTGGAGGACCTTTCGTCAGCTTCTTCTCCGCTGATTTCTAATTGAACACCCCTGTTTGATTTCAACTTTTGGAATATTAATCTTCTAGTCTTTTCAAATTCATCAATTTCGAAGCCTTCTAATGGACCAGAAACAACTTTCTTTACAGAACCAAACCTGGCCATTTCGTATTTCATAAGGTTATCGGTGACCGCAACAACCTTAGATTCTCTTAAGAATGGCCAGTTAGTGTATACAATTTGATCAACGTATTCTTTAGCAAATTGCTCAACAGTCAGACTAGCATGAACGTTTTCTAATCTTAAAACTAGAGATTGACCTCTTGAAGGTTGTTGGAAAATTGTGATATTAGCATATTCAAGATTGACATCTTTCACTGGTATGGATTTCAAAGATGGGAAACCGGCTAATAGTTCCTTGCCTAGTTTGGCAGATTCACATAAGCTTAGCTTAATTGCCAACCCTTCCATAGACGGGAATTCATAAACTGTTTCAATACAGTGAGACTCAAAATCAGCAAATGACGCTGGTAGTGGACTGTGAATGATTGACTTCACTTGCGGGTTGAAATGGAATAATAGATCAGAACCAAATGAGTTTCTTTGCTTTTCCTCTGGTGTTAGCATTGCGTCATATGGCTCCATTGCTTCAATTAATCTAGCTTCGTCAACGAAAGACAACAAAACAACAGCTTCCCATGAAGCCTTTTTACCGTTCATATCGATATCACAATTAGCTGGGTAGAAGTCAATAATAGAAGATGCTGGATCTGTCATTAAAGTTCTGTACGGAATAGGAATCAATTCCTTGGATCTAGCCGGTAGAACAGCCATTAATTGTTGGTACGGCTTAAACGGAGTACCTTTTTCAAAGTTGATCTTAACATTCAAGCCTTTTCTGATATCAGAAATACGTGGTGCATAATGATACTTGAAATACCATGGCCACGAACAGATACCAGTATAATAATAGTACAAGACCCATTGCAAACCCTCAATATAATTCTCGGTTAAAGCTACTATCTCTTCTTCGTCATCCAAAGTGAAATCAAATTTACTTTTGTAGTATTGGTTTTTCCATTTTAGAAATTTAGCATCATACATGTCCTTTTGATCTTCCAAAGTCTCTTCGTCTTCGACAATAACTGCAGACTGATACTTCTTAATAACCTTTCTAACATCATCACGTCTTGTTTCAAATTCTTCTGGAGTTTCGTGTGGATCAATTCCATCAATATCAAGTTTGGCAGTATAAGTATCTTTAGAGTTACTGTGAATAACGATTAAGCCTAGGTCAAACATAAAACGTCCCAAGAATTCTTTATTAAGGCCACTGTCAATGAATTCTTTTGGTAAAGGTAGTTGTGGAATCTTCGATTCATCTTGTTGCATTTCCTCGAGAGAGAACTGCTTCGAGTAAACATTGTAAATCCATTCTCTAACTGAACCAACCAATTTCTTTTGTTGTTTGACTAGTAGTTCTTTACCTTGTCTTTTTCTCTTCTGGGCACCCTTTCTAGAAATGTTATCCAATTGCTTGTTAAACCATTCGACATCAACTTCACCCTTTTCAAAATTCTCGTATTCAAAGACGGATAAGAATTCTAACCAAATAGCTAGCCTTTTAAGGTTGATAGTACCGTATTCATTCAAGTAACCATCAGTGTCCCTCATTGCCTGTTTAAATGTTTCGATTAATAATGGGAAAGCACCTTTGTTGATATGTAAATCAGGCAAATTTGGCAAGAAATCGTTACCAATGACGTACATAATTAAAATGAAATCATCTAAAACTCTTTCAAAGTCATAATCGAATGAAACTTGATCCTCTAATTCTTGGAACTCCAAAGCCAAATATTCTCTCACTAATGAAATATGGAGTAAATAAATATTTTGTTTTGTTAAATCACTGGAAGGAGCCGAAGCTTGAGGACCAAATGTAACTTCTTCTCTCAAAATTGCCATATGAGGTTCATGCGAAACCAAACCCAACATAATTAAATCGGCGTCTAAACCGTAAATACAGTGTCTAGTGTTTGGGTTGTACTCAGGTTGAGATTTTTGAGTTCTAATGAAATGCATAATCTTATGTTCACCTTCACCAGGAACTTCATGACCAGATAAGATAACATTAACATTTTGCCAGTTTGTATCATTGGAAACTTTTTGGTTTATATAAAATTTTAAATTCTTAGTTAACTTTGCCATGAATTCAGTACCAGGTGTAATGGAGTTGGAATCGAATGGAGGATCTTTTGGGATTTCTTTACCTTCTTTGATGGCTTTGGCCATGTTTTCTTCAGCTTCGACAGCGGTTCTGAATCTTCTAGCTCTCTGTTGATTCATTTTGGCTCGCGGGGCAACACCATCAATAGCCATATAAAAAGTCTTTTGAGGTTTTATTGTGTGAAACAGGTGGTCAATGTAGGCAAAAATGGCACCAAACATTTGATCGTCAGTCATACTGGTTATAGAACCATCATTTGAATGAGTACAGTTGTGTAAGATGGAATTCATATCAAGATACAAGTTATCAAATTCAGGAACTTGTGAATCATCGATTTTCCAGGAAATCAATGGCCATCTCTCAGAGATGAATCTAAAAAATTTTGGAATACCTATATTAAAATGGAATAGAGATAGATGAGAGTTAGTATATATTCAAGTCATTAGACAAAACTTCGAAAAAAAAATAAAACACTGTGAGTTAAGCAATGCTGTTGAAGTTAAATAAAACACATACCCATTATAAACTGTCAATTGTAGATTTAATACAAATAACTTGCAGAATAATCTTTCTATAATGGACAAACAATAATTTTTTGGTTTAATCTGATTCGTGGTAAACCGATAAGTAGTGATCGAAATGAGGTCTGAAGAGAAAATCTGGTTTGCACTAGGGCAACATTCAGTAACCTGTTCATTGTTCACCCTCGGCGGTTTTGTTACTATTCGACCACCTGAGCTATCAATTACCTCCTGGTGATATCATTACGTGAGCGCTGATGTCATGAAGTAGTTATGAGGCAAATAATTACGACGTCAAATTTGCAATGATTACTTTAAAAGACCGGGTAAGGTTTACCAGTAGATTACGTCAGCCTTGGTAAACCATCGTTTATTTCACCTGTGTTTGTGCATTACTCATGAAATCTTGATTCAAGTACACGAGGTTTACTAAGGTGTATTTATTATTTGCACTGGATCGCAACTAGTTCCAGAACAATACAGGCACATTTACACTTGTCAAACCACACACATCTCTAGCCAAATCAATAATTATTACAATGTTTGGCGGCAACAATGGCAGTGGCGGTTTTTCCTTTGGTGGTTCGTCTAACAATGCCAACTCGGGTGCAAACACAGGAGGTGGTTTTGGATTTGGTTCAAACAACAACACTGCTGCATCTACAGGTACCACTTCGGGAAGTGGATTTACTTTTGGTGGTGCTTCAGGTAACACAGCGTCTTCCAACAGTGGAAGCCTGTTTGGTGCAAAACCAGCTACCTCTACCACACCTTCCTTTGGTGGTTCTCTCGGTGCCTCTTCTGCTCCTAAATCAAACAATTTCACATTTGGATCCTCAAGTACTTCTAACCCAACACCTGCAACTGGTGGTGGATTTGGTTTTGGCACTTCCACTAACAACTCAGCAGCGGGTGGAGCTTCCAGTGGCGGTTTCTTTGGATCTGCTAAACCAGCAGGCTCTACTCTCCAAGCCGGTACTGGTACCAGTTTGTTTGGAGGTAATTCAGGTTCAGCATCAACAGCTCCAGCTACTGGTGGATTTGGTTTTGGTGCTTCAAATAATAATACAGCATCTAACGCTACATCCGGTGGTCTGTTTGGTGCTAAGCCGGGAGCTTCTACAGGTACCAGTCTTTTTGGTAACGCCACCAACAATGCTTCTGCTTCTACTGGTGGTGGTGGCATGTTTGCTGGAAGTTCTCAACCAGGGGCTTCATCTGGTTTATTTGGAAATAACAACAATCAAACTTCAACTGCACAAAGTGGTGGCCTTTTCAGTGGAAATAACCAAAATACAGGTACTGGTGTGTTAGGTGGTTCGGGTGGTCTTTTCGGTGCTAAACCAGCTGCTCCTACCCTTGGGGGAGGAACATTCGGAAATAATTATACAAATACAGCGTCAAGTGGCGGACTGTTTGGAGGCAACAACAACAATACGGCAGCACCGACTGGTATGTTTGGTGGTGTGCAACAGCAACCACAGCAAAAACCAATGCCTCAACTAAATTCAATGACAAAAGTAGGCGAGTTACCAGAAGCGTTCCAAAAAGAATTAGAAGAATTAGATCAATATATTCAAACCCAGGTGTCCATTGCTGAAAACTTGAAAACCAATGACGAAGAACATAGGGAACTCGTTGACAGTATACCCAGAGATATCAACTTCTTGGAGAAAAAGTACATTTCTACTAATCAAGCACTTAACAGTGACTTAAAGTTTGTTGAAAGTTTCAAATCAAAGACTTTAGAAAGCTTTAATGACTGGGTTGAAAAGCTGATCAAGGTCTATTTGCAATTGACAAACCCAATGTTACTCAATGGTGTCAGCGGTTCTGGTTCTGCAAGCAGTGACCTCTCACAATCTTCCACTGCAACAGTTAGGATTATTGGTGTCAGTGGAATGAGATCTGCAAACTATCACCAACCGCAACAACAAAGTCAAGCTCAACAAAATCTACAAGTTGATAATGAAACTACGAATTTGAACGTTACGCAAATCTTAAACTCTTACTTCGTTACAAAAGTAGAAGAATTCAAGGAGAATATCGAAAAGTATCAAATTATCTTACAAGAAGTTGAAAATTCCGTTAATGATCTAGACAAGGTTTCAATGAACGGCGGATTGACTTCCAATACTGGTAACTATGGCTTAGAAATGATTGTCAGTACCTTACAGGAAGAATTCAAGTTGTATGTGGAGTTGGCGAATGAATTTGCTGAGATTCATCATCAAGTCAAAAACTTGAGCGGTGGTAATGAAATGTTTTAAAATCAGAGCATTTCTGTGTAATTTTGCTTTGTGTATATTTATAATAAATATATGTTATTTTTTTGACTGTACTCATTAAATACGGTCTACTTCTTTTTACCACCAAATGTAACCGTGTCAACGATTTTCCTAACCTCCTTCTTGCTTCTTTCTGTCTTTTTGGCATCGTCAACTTTCCTTAAATAACCCCCAAACACAACAACTTCAGCAACTAACACCAAGATAGAAAAGAATAAACTGAGCAGTATTCTATAACCATCATTTATACGCATCGAAGTTGCAGTCCAATACCAAACCGCGTAGCCAACAGAAACAACACTTATCAAAATGTTCAATATCGTGGTCAATTGATGCTTTAATTCTTTAGCTTGTTGAGAAGGTGATAATCTATCATACTCGTCATATTCGGAAGCGATCGTCACTTTGAAGTCACCGGACTTACTATTTCCCCCATAACCAGAGCTTCCAGCAATTAGTTGTCTGTATTCATATTCTTGTTGTTTAATCCGGAGTTTCTCCATCTGTCTCAAAAATTCTGGGGATTTGGGTTGGGTCACAGGTGAAGGCCTGTACACCGTTGAGTCTTTGAGAAATTGTAATAATGTGAACTGTGGTAACATTTCATCCTTGGTTGATGTGAACTGAAGCCTGTATATCGTAATTATGTCTTTATGTGAGATCCAATTCCTTTTAATGATTCTGTTTTTGATATCAGATGGAATGGTTGACCGGTCTAGCAGGTCAGTGATTCTATCGTTAAGAGTGAATTTTGTCATGTCTTTTTTCAACTCTCCCTATGGGTATGTACTCTAGTTCTTGAGACGTCTCGGACACCTTTCTAATTATTCTGACAGGTGTGGAGACGTAACAACAGTAAAGAGTATTATTTATTCCTTATTCAGCCAAACAAGCCCTCATCCTCTTACACACTGCAGTCGCTCTTTCAACGGGTCAGTAGTCGATCGACCCTGTTAAGAAAAAACTAAAAAACGCTTATGTAATATATCAACAGTACTTTGTTACCCGCCCCTTGACAGTTCCAGCAAAACAATTTTTCACCAGGTCCAGTTATGGGTGCAAACGGAAGAGGTCTCGATGTTGTGTTATTCGATCATCAATCAGTATCTTAGATCAGGTATATCTCGAATATTGGCAATTGACTAAATCTTCAAATCAACTACTACACTAGTTGCTAAAACTTCGAAACAAAGGAAAATATTTTGTATACGCAAAAATGTCCTTTAGATTTATTCAATCAAGGGCAGCAGTTCCTTTCCTAAGGAGAATATCCAATACCATAATACCACAACAATACAGAACGTTCCTAACTACAAAACCATCACAACTAGCCAGTCATATACCAGAAAAGGATGCAACCAAGCCAATATCATCTGAATCATCTTTGTTCGGTGACTTCTCACCTTCCACAAGGCAAGAAAGTTTAAGTGCTTTGTCCAAAAAATCAGGTGAACAAAGTGATGAAGAACTTTCTAATGACCCAGAAAACGATGTTAGTTATGTCGAACCTGAAAATGATATTAAATTGCAGAACTTCTTAAATCCAAAACCATACAAGACCATTAATTCGTTGTTATCACCATTGAAAAGAAAGTTATATCTAGCAAATGTGGCCAAGAATGGGTTCTTCCTTAACAAAGATACAATCACCTTAAAAGATGGGACAACTTATAAATTAAACTTAACAAGACCTGAAATATTAGCATTAGAACCATCTATCTACTTACGCTCCTGGAGAATTAAATCATCTGTCAAGAAGACCAATATTGTGTTACGTGCTTTAAAAGATTTACCATTAAAGAAGGCTATCACCCAATTACATTTCATGCACAAGAAAGTTTCAAGAGATTTAGTGGAGATGTTGGAACGTGGCTTGAAAGATGCCGAAGCCTTGAATTACAAAGCAGATGATTTGTACATTGCTGAATCTTGGGTTCATACTGATGGTAAATGGACCAAGAGACTTGAATGTAAAGGTAGAGGTAGAACTGGTATTTTAACCAGTAGATGGGTCAGTGCAAGATTCTTATTAAAGTCCAAGCAAACCAAATTAAGAGAAACTTATGAGCTAGAGGCTAGAAAAGGAGCCAAGAAGGTTATCAGCAAGCTGACCTCTACAAAGATCAGAGGTGCTGCTACTGGTTTCTACAAGTGGTAATAGAGTAAGAAGAGCATTCATAGACTGAAATTTAAGTAGAAACCAGATGTTAATGACTTTTTGTATATAGTGTTCATTCAAATAATGTTTGTAATGCATCGATTCCCTTAATCCTTGTGTTTACTTTATATATAGTTTTAAATCGAGTTTAAATACAGGTATTCGTATTAACCAACTTTCTTTGGAGTAGTAATACAACCATGAAAATCTGAAAGAAACGTACATCCATTTCTTTTTCGGATTTATAAAATAATGTAATAACAAACTAAGATAAATATGATAATAAATAATTTGCTTAATAAATAATTTGCGTCCATCTTCATCTCTTGTAAATAAATATACTGGATTTTGAAACCAGATGCTCCTTTTATTGGTTAGAACCGCAAACATACAAGCACATATAGGAGAATTCGACACATTCAACCCTGATTATTCATCATCATAACCGGTAAGTTCTTGTCTAGGTCCTTTCGGAATAGGATAACCATCCAATGGCAATGGTTTTGCATCCTCGTAGAACAAAGTACGTCTGAGAGGTGTTCCAAAAATAATAAAAACAGGTCCCATGAATGCAATGAATCCACTATAAAACAGGTGTGGTCTATTATATGCATGATAACGAAGCCACTGTTGCAAATTCAAATCGATTTCGAAATTGAATGAAAATCGAAGGAAATGTTAGTATTGTTATCATCAAAAATATACTGGATGGATTAATTTAAAGATGCACTTACTCTTATAGGTTCCTTGAAATAAACTGGATATGTAGACATGATTATAACAATTTCCTTGCAAATTTGGGCACTTGGTCTCTATATATAAGAACTTCTGATTTCAGATTTGTAGGTAGCCAAAAGTGATAACATAGAGTAGCTAGAATCTTCAACTTGAACATGTTGTATAAAAAGCTATAATCTCTTCCCCTCATTCTGTTAACAAAATCTCCAACTAGCGTGTTTGGCTCAAATAATTATATAGAAAGCGTCGATTCTTATTACTCGACGCGTCGGTATTTCAATCTCTAAGGTCACGTGCGCTACTATTCAAAGGCCCTACCTCGTAAGGACTTATAGTAAGTATACTATATACATAAATAGGTTCTACTAATTTGTTAAATATAACCCACATTCCTCCATTATACTAAAAAATATATCACTGAACCCGCGTATCTTGCAACCTTTCAACAGTATCTCCAAAAGATCTCCGACGTTCTCACTAATATCACCATTGCTATTATCACCCCCTATAACTATGACATTACCAATTTTGAACAAATCACAAATCAAGATGATTTCGAAAGTGTTGGAGATTTTAATGTTCACTTTATTGAAATTCAAATCGTATTCCAATCTATTGATTGGTTTATTTAGCTTGCTTTCGATGGCTAAGAACGTTGATTTTTTCAGTTGTAATTGGATTAAATGTTTTCTTAACTGTTTGGCAAACTGGATAATATCAACATTCAAGAATTCGGTCGCAATTGAATTTATTGGGATGAATCTAGGTATTGTTGTTTTAAACACGAACCAATCGTCGTTCTTTATGTTTCTTTTTAGTATCACATAGTGAGGAGTGACGTATTTTCTTGTAGTTTCGTCAAAAACATCAAACCGCATCCCCATAAATTGATCATTTCCCGAGTCGTCTGTTTCCTCTTCAACTTGATCAGTGGTCAATTTAGAGGGATCGTTGACCGGGAATGCAGTGATACCCCCTAATCTGAAAACATTCTCTAGTCGAATCTTACCTCGACTTCGTGATACTAAATCTTTCCAGTACTGTTGGTTCGTTTCTTTAGTTTCATCTTTTGTTCCAGTATTTTCATGATCATGCTCTTCTATAAGTTCATCGACATCTTCTAATTGGTTCAAACCTTCAACCATCAAACTGTTGATTAATTCGTCAAAATATTCGTGGTGTGCAACTTCAGGAACGTAATAGCCAGTTGCACCACTGTTATGATTCTTCAAATTTTGGCTGCCCTGTGGGGGTTTCTTCGGAAATTTCGTACGAGGTGGTGTTATATCCCCAATTTCCAGTTCTCTTTTATTTGTATTACTAGCTGACTCTGGTGGGGGTGGGCTTTGAGTTGGTGTTGATAGTTGGAGTTGGTCTGGGGTCATATCTGATACCAATGATGTAACTAAGGCATATTGTGATTTAAGATTTTCTATTTCTGTCGTCAGCGAGTCACATTCTAACCTAAGTTCTTTCAAAGAAGTCATTTCTGAAGCTGATCATTAATCTCAACAATTCTTTGTAGATCTAACCCCACATGAATCAAGCGAGTAAAGAGATTACTTCATAAACCGCCAATCGACGGTTCTCATTCATCAAATCACTAATAATGTAAACAGGCACAAAATCGGATTATTTCGTGTGCAAGACATATTACGTAATCTGCCACTGACAAAAGATAATTTATATCATTAATATTTCTAGATCTTTAATTTCTTACCTATTAGAATCCATTTCCTTTCCCACTTCTTCTCTCTTTCGATAATAGCAGTTGGGGTAGCAAACTGGACACTAACCCTGACTGACACTTTAACGGAGAATACTTACGAGATGAGTGGCAATAATTGCACCAGAATGCACGTTGATCAGAGACAAACCCTCCCAGCACATTCCAGAGATTCTAGGAGTCTCACACCTTCTTATCATAAAACGAAAACTAGCCAATTTAGGTCTAGCAAGAGCAGGGACCGCTCACCAGCTCCGTCATTATACATTGATAACTATAAAAATAGAGATGGATACGGTACGCCATCTAATAAACAAAATGAAAACAAAGACCCTGATAATGGGCCTAGAAAGAGCCCTATTCCAGTGATAATGAAACCATCTGGATTCTTGTCAGGTAACCTTCTTGATTCAACTTTGCAATCAACTAAGACAATAGCTGTTACCAGCCCGTCTACGTACTCTCCCCCATCAGATCAAATTACACCAACCACCAATACAGTTCCTAAGTTCTTCCTCTACAAATTTCAAACTGACTTGGATACAGACAAAGTGATTAGTGAAGTCAGAATACCATTAATAAACCATTCACGTTCATATTACCTAGTTGGAAGAGACTCTGAGGTGGCTGATATTTATATCAATGATCATGTTGTCTCTAATGAGCATGCTGTTATTCAATTCAGAAAAGTGGAAGATGAAAATAAAGTTGGCACTATTAAAGCCTATGTGATGGATTTGAAATCTACAAACGGAACTTTTTTAAACGATGAAAAATATGAGATTCCTAGCCAAAGATTTGTTGAGTTAATCAGTGGAGATAAGATGAAGTTTGGAGACTACGTCAATGAATATGAATTTGTGTTTGTCGTTGACCTCATCAGATAGTTTCTAAGTTTTGTCTGTTGTGCAGGTATTCGATTCACCGCGATTTGCGCCGCTCGGCATTTATTTTATCTGCTGTATTTATTTAAACAGAAGATACACCCAAAACAAGGATAATCTCCACAATATCTGGGGAAGTTTGAACAGGATTTTTCCGGAAGCTGAAAATTTGTGACTGTCCCCGTTCGCAGAACAGACACAATTGCTCTTCTTCCTTGCTTCATTACATATAACCAGAACGTGTACCACATTTACTCCAGAATACTTATACATGTTGAACCCGGTGAATTTTCAGGTTAGTAATGGCCCAATTCTCTATGTGTTCGAGGGCATTTGTTCAAAGTATTTAAATCATCTGTTTTCTGGTGCTTTAAAAATCCTATGTATTGGCGGTATATATATATATCTACCACAATTTCTTCATACATGGTCAACATACTTTTTTGCAAACAGAATAGCATAGCACCAATATTAGAATAACCGATGAATAACACTTTTACTTACTTCAGTTTGAGTACAATTAAAGTAGCAACCTACGTTTTCTACTTGATTACTCTGTCCAAATTAACGTGTATGTACTTGCATGCAACACAGCAGCGAAAGTCACAACCAAGAGTAGCATTCGAACAGAATCATGTGCTGAAGATGTCTAAACTAGTTTTCATTAAAAACATTGAAAATTACCTGGATGAACCTAGAATTGATATTGTGAAGCAACTGGATGATGAGGGTTTTTTAAAGGAATATGATAATGTAGGAGCATTAGATGAAAGTGATATTGATGCTATCTTAATTGAAACAGATAATGAACGTGTCTTGAACGATACCAAAGTAATTCCAAATGATGCTGGTTTGGAAGCTCTTAAAAATGAAGATGTTACTCGGAGTAGCTTACCTGAAACGGACGATGAAGGTAGCTTACCTGAGATTTATACTAGGTGTAGCACACCCGGGACTGGTGCTGATTTTGAAGACGAGAACTATTTGAAGAATAAAAGCTTTACGAAACATGAAGGTGCTGAAGAATCTGACGGTATACCTCTAGAATTAGTTGAACTGCCAAAAGCTTTGATTGGGATTGGAAAAACAATTGATATTGGTTTAGAAACGTCTTGCGAGACCTATGCTCATGAACTTGAAAGATGCGAAGTTGGAGAAAGAACTGAAGGTACACCTCTACAACTACCTGAGGAATCAAACTCCTTGTCTTGGCTCAAGAAAACTGTTGATGTTGATTCTGAAAAGCCGTATTTGCAATACAATGATACAGAAAGCATCGACACTATTAATGCTGTTGCGGAATGCAAAAAACCAAGTTATAAAAAGTTTGATTTCGAAAAGCTAATTTTGGATTTGGACCTTTTTCCACGAGAAATATTACAGGTCATATTTTCATTTTTCAATCTTAGTGATATTGGCCTAATAGTTGGCACTGAGAACAGATTTAGAGAGTTTTTAACTCCCTTCATTATTGAACGTCTCAATAAAGGGTTTACTATCGTGGGCTCTCATCCTTTTTATTTCAAATTATTAGACAGCTCCAAAAGTAAAGCCTTGATATACAGGTATTCTCAAGGATATGCGAAGTTGATGAAATTTATATTCAAAGAGCTGTCCCCTGAAGCTATCAACAAAGACAAAATTAACTACTACGGCGATTCCGAAGGTTATGTTGAAGCTATGTCCTATGCCAATTCAAAACATATTCAAGAATACTGTTCTACGCCAAGCCGAATTAATGATCGAATTCTGATAGTTAACGATGGTAACATGTTGCATCTTTCTATACCAAACCCTGAGTCTTTACATTTATTAAATTGGAATCACTATGTTAATATAAAGAGTATTCATATCAAGGCTGAATCTCAATACTATTTGACCTATTTTGAACAATTAGAAGAATTGAGTATAGAGACTGATTGGCGTATTGATATACTACGTGTTTCAAAATCACTCAAGCATCTTTCTTTGATTACTCCCCTGATACATCCATATGCAGTTCATGAACTGATTAAAATTGGTTTAAACTTGGATTTTTTCAGAATTCAAATCATGAATGAAAGCACTCCATCAGGGACAGACATTATGAGATACGAAATAAATTATTTGATTAATTACATGAGTTACAAAAACTTGGAGGTGGCTGCACAATTCGATACTCCTTTCTTCCCCGCTAGAAACTTTGTCAAGGGCTTGGAATCCCTATCGTTGGTGAATTGTTCCTCGTTTAACATGTGCTTTCTTGAAGTAGGAAATGTCTCCCTCAAGCATTTGGATATCTGTAAGGTGGGTGTAATCAGCTTTTCTCAGATTAAACAACTCTCACAATTGAAAAATCTTGAATCATTGCGGCTGATCATTTCAGGGGGTGTGGAAAGCCAACATTTGAAAGGAGTGTTTTCAGATGGTTACAGTTTTCGTCGCCTAAAGGTGCTTACAATAGATACATTGATTATGAACAGTGTTATTAGCTTTCCACCTACCGTCAAATATATGACTTTAGTGTTAGCATTTGAGACAAATGAATTTTTTGAGTCAACTCCCAATGCTTACCTAGTTAGTTGGCCCTTTTCAATGGAAAAGTTCAATCTTACTGTTTCCCCACATTCTGAGAAATTTTTAACCTATTTTAACTACAATCTTCCGAAATCACTAGATTACATGGCAATTTCCTTCCCTTCGGAAATTACTCCTGCCATTCCTTGCAAAAGGGTTGCAACTGATATCGTTAATAATATCCTTAGAGAATGTAAAGAAGGTTTGAAGTCATTAGAGATTACGGGACCTAGGTTGCCTCTTTCTGGAATTTCACTGGAAGGATTAAAGTCTCTCGAGAGTTTTGTAATTCAAGGGTTAGAAGTTGATAGAAACGAAGAGCTTTTGGCTGCTGAATTGAATTCCTTGATTCTACCTTCATTGAAGCGGTTTTATATGTATAAATGTCTCATTAGGTCGGATTGTTGGATGCCAATTCCTAGTCAGGTTTATTTGTCAGAAAGATGTATTTATGAGAATTTGAACTATATTCCTCCATCGGTGACGGTTGAGCTCATTCAGGATGAGATTCGAAGTGTTTGGCTAGATTCTGAATGGAAACTTCCTACTGAAGTTAGAGAGATTTTATTTGAAGAAATAAGCTATGGGGATGAAATTGATATACAATACTTGAGGGAGATATTATCAAATCAACGTGTTACATTCTTGAATAATTGACACGAAAGCAAAATATTAGATTTTTCTTAATGCCTTTGATTTGCATTTTCTATAAATATATACCTGAACATATACATGATTTCTTTTTCTCTTATACCTTTTCTATAGACTTTTTTATTAATTTGATTTAAATTGCTAAGATAGTTTGTCGGTCCCCTTCATTTTGCCAGTGCCTTCCTCCAATTTAGCACTTTTGGCACCAAACTGAATTGCTCTTTTAGGTTCATTGACAATCCAATCCAATCCAATTTCTCTTGCTAATAATCTTAACACATGTTTTCTTATAATCTCCCCAGTCTCACTGATGTATCTCAGTTTATAATCGATTGGGATCTTTGAGGAAACGTATTGAATAAAGTGATGGTCTAAGAAAGGATATCTCAATTCTTTAGACCAGCAGGATATTACTTTGTCATCCCTTGACAAGTTACGAGTGTACAACTTTGACAAGTCACCTTGTAATTCATTTCTTAAATCACCGACTAAGCTAACAAGATCATAATCCCTGAAATCTGTTTGATGTTTGCCTTTTAACTTACGTTTAGTTTGATTTGATATCCCAGTAAAGATTCTTTCATGTCTAGTATAACCACCAAATAGTTCATCAGCTCCTAGGCCGCTAAGAAGCACTTTACATTCACTTTTATATTCAACCCTAGAAAGGTTAGCTAATCCTTCTTCAGTACATTTAGCATCGTATATCACACGTTTACCCCATCCTCTGGCGGCGAAATAAAAGGCAATAGCAATAGATAGATCCATTTCGGTATCATTCGGATATATTAAACCAATCACTCTTTTTCTATGCATATAGTACTCGTCATATGAAACGTCAGCTTCGATTAAATTGAAAGTAACGTTCGGATATTTTGATTGCAAGAATAACCAGCTTTTCAAAGCCAGCTTACGGTCGGGGGTACTTGCAGGATCAAGCTTAGCTCTAGGGTTGTTGAATGACACATTTAGTAAGTCTATGGTTATTCCATTTGGAGATATATTTGCAGCCAAAGCGGCCAATAATGTGCAGTCGATACCACCACTAAATAGCAAGCCAAACTTTGAGACAGATTTATGGACAGGGAAAATGGTTTCAATTCTGGACCTCACACAGGAGGTGAGCTTTTGTCGTAGAGTTCCTATAATCATATCCAAGTCTTGTGTTTCATTTGAATTGCTATTGTTCACGTAGTATGTGTTTGGTAACTTTATGTCATCATTGAAAGAAAGTTGTTCAATTTGAGAAGTCTTTGGATCATAGGAGTAAATAATAGCATTTCTACATTCTGTGAAATTTGTTTTCGTTTCTGTAATTGGTAAACAGCTACTCACAATCAGCTCCCCATCTTTGAGATAGTACCCTAAAGATTTCTTACCAACAACATCTTTCCCAAAATAAATCAATTCCTTTTCCATATCCGTAATACAGTATGCAAATTCACCCTCCAGTACCCCAATTGTTCTAACGATATCATACTCGTATTCAACTAGCTTGTTATAAGTAAAAGCAATATCATTAATATGTCTGTCATCTGAGTCGATTTCTTTGTTGTATAATTCACCATTAAATTGGATGATAAACCTACTATCTTTGACAAACGGTTGTTCGGTTAATGGAGGTCTTAATGATAGAACAGATGAAAATGCCTCAAACTGTCCATTTCCTAACGTTCTAGTCATATATCCACAGTAATCGGACCCTCTGGCTAAGATTCTGGGTATTAGGGCGTTGAATGTTGACTGTTCTGTGTCCTTTATGTTTAATGACTCAACACCATTTGCACTGCCTGAAGTCTCTATGTTCAAGTCCTTTGCAATTACTTCGTCGATATTTGTGATTTCAAATGATTTTTCGCTAAAATCATCAACTATTGAGTAGTGGTAAAGTATCCCACACATGTTAATGCCGATGTAGGTCTATATTATCTGGAATATACTCCAGGAAACCTGATCATTACTGGTATCAACTCTCTTTGACAAAGTGAATAATTCAGCCTAAACTCCAAAACTTTTTCAAAGTGAAGACTCTGTCGTGCTTGTTTATGTGTCACTAAGGAGAATGTTGTCTGTTGTCTGCTCCAGGTGCATACTCAATGCAAATTATAAGACTGATAACGATTTATATCTATCTTTTCACAAGTTTGCTGAGAATCACTGCCACTTCACGTTTTATTTATACCATAAACTCCAATTGGACAATTAAATCATACTGCCTTCATGTCATCAGGGAAGAAGTTACTATTAATGGGCCGTGGAGGCTCCGGTAAGTCCTCAATGAGATCAATCATTTTCTCCAATTACTCTGCATTTGATACTAGAAGACTTGGGGCTACCATTGACGTCGAGCACTCCAACTTGAGGTTTTTAAATAACATGACATTGAATTTGTGGGATTGTGGCGGTCAAGATATTTTTATGGAGAACTTTTTGAATAATAACGATAACGGTACTCAATCTGGACAATCCAATAATATATTCAAGAAATGTGAAGTTTTGATTCATGTCTTTGACGTTGAAAGTAAAGAAGTTCAAAAAGATATCGAAATCTTCAAAAGAGTGTTATACAACTTACATCAATATTCACCAAATGTGAAAATATTTATATTAGTGCATAAAATGGATTTAATTCAAATTAACAAGAGACAAGAATTGTTTGATATCATGTTCAACAAATTACAGCAGATTGCGTACAGCGATTACAAATTCAAAATTCAAGGTTTTGCAACTTCAATTTGGGATGAAAGTTTATATAAAGCTTGGTCGTCCATTGTGTGTTCTTTGATTCCCAACATTTCCTTATACGAACAACATTTGTCGAAATTAAACTCAATCTTGGATGCCAGAGAAATCATATTGTTTGAAAAGACTACATTTTTGGTTATTTCCTCAACGAATAAGTTTTCCTCGGCTTTGACAACTGGTAATGGTAAACTAAGTGAAGAGTTGGATCCTAAAAGATTTGAAAAAATATCTAATATTATTAAAACTTATAAGCAAAGCGTGAACAAAATTAGAACGAATTTCAATAATTTAATTCTACATGGTAATAGTTCTTCAATTTACTTAGATGTTCTAACTTCTAATATTTACATTATGATTATTATCGATAAGAGCAAGCGGGCTGTTGATGATTACCAAATTGATGATGAAAATCTAATATTGGTGAATATCAAAATTGCCAGAAACTTGTTTGAAAGGATTGAGGATAAAGGTAAATAGATATCCTATTTGTATTACTGTATAATAATATCCGATTTAATTTAATTTTTATGGGAATGAACGTAATCTAAAATCGAAATACATTAGTAATAAGAATGGTAATACGGAACTAACAACAAAAATAAAACATAAAATATGGAAACATTATACAACTAAAAACTATATGACAAAATGCAGAAGGAAAAAGTAAAACAAAAAAACAGTTAATTCTTACAGGTAGAACTTTCTCTTATCTTTATCCATATCTGGTTTGTGTTCCCAGTCGATTTCTTCCTTGACACCCTTTTGAATTCTTCTCAATTTCAACGTGAATTGTGGTCCTAACTCTTGTAATCCAACTTTCTCTTCGTTCCTGAAAACATATCTATGCATTCTAAAGAAAATATAATCTCTTTGGTTATGTAACGTCACAACTTGTCTTCCTTGGAACTCTGGTCTATGCGGCAGCAAACTTTGAAATAATCTTCCCACAGTTTGACCTAATCTTGTAGTGAAGTTATTCAGCACTAATTCAGGAATGTGACCAGTTGCTTTACCATGTCCCCGAATTCTCTTACCTTCCACCAAAGATGAAATAGAGAAATAAAAAGTTGGTCCACCTGGTAAATGAATAAACGTCACGCCATTAACAACCTTCTTATCTTCGTTGATCACTATTAAATCGGTAAAATCCCTGTTGGCACAATATTCAGCCATGTCTTTCATTGTATATTCTCTCTTTCTCTTGACAAATGTACAGTTTGGGAATACTCCCATTAACATATTAGCAAATTCATAAGCTGGTTTCTTTGCATGAGCGTTAGTGGTGATCAGAATCTTCGGCTCTTTGTCACCGTTTTCGAAGTAAGAAGCAAAATCATCTTCACCCTCTAATTCAGCATTGACAGTCTCATCAAAGACTCTCTTGGATTCGATGGTTTGTGGGACATTCTCAGAAAGTCTCTTTTCTCTCAATTCTGGGTTATCTCTTTCTTCTTGGGCTCTGGAAGCTCTGGTCTTGTGACGTTCTTTGTTTTGCTCATGTTTAAGTGCAGCAAAAAGTTTTTGTCTCTTCTGCTTGTTCTTAATGGTTTTGAACTTATCCGCATCTATTGGAGCCATTTCTCTAAAATTTGTTCGGCTTTTACTCTATGTGATTGGCAAGACTGATATTGAAATCCCCATAAATATGCGTCAACGGCCTGTTGTGGATGAGATCAAGACTGGACATAGATTAAATAAAAGATCAGGCTCAACTAATAAATCATGTTCTAATCTTAAAATTTTTCCATACCAAAAAAAATTATGAGCCGCACCTCAAAAAATGAATTCAGCCACTGATGAGCCACGTGGTTTCTGTGGCGGTGAGAGACCTGATCGACTGGCGGTTGAATGTGATAGCTGGGAGTAAAGAAACTTGTTGCAGATACCAATGGATACCAATGAACTTATGATGCAAAAGACGAAATGGGCATTAGGTTATATATAGATACGTGTCTTTTTAGGTATTGCTACAGAGTTAAAGTAAAGATAGTAAAGGGTATAGCAAGCACCTATTTTTTGAGAATTTTATTAATGGCTTTCTTTGTAACAAGGTGGATTAAGGGTGACTAAGTCAAACAAGCAAACAGCTAATAACAAGAATAATGAAAGAAAAATCGTTATACAAAGTTAAATTATGAAGAAGGGAGGAGACTAAAAGCATGTATATGTATATAATAACAAAGAAAATATGGTAGATCTGGCTTACCAGACATCTTCTTGGTATCTATTCAAGACTCTAAAGTTCTTCGCCATATCAGTAGCAATTTCTTCAGAGGTTTTTCTTTCTTGCATCAAAATCTTAACCAAAGTTGCCTGCACTTCTCTAGACATTCTGCTAGCATCACCACAAACGTAAAAGAAAGCACCTTTATTCAATAATTCGTTGATCTCACCGGCCATTTCCATCATCTTGTGTTGAACATAAACCTTTTCAGAGCCTTCTCTAGAGAAGGCAGTGATCAACTTAAATGAATCACCTAACTTCTTGGAGTATTCAACCCATTCATCTTGATACAGGAAATCTTCGGTTGGGTTTCTTGAACCAAAGAACAGCAAAGACTCACCAATTTCATTTGAGCTATCTTCAACTTGCTTGGCTCTTTCTCTGATGAATCCTCTAAATGGAGCAACACCGGTACCCGGCCCAATCATAATGATAGGGGTGGCTGGATTGGAAGGAAGTTTAAAAGTTGATCTTCTGATGTGAATAGGAAGTTTGAAAGATGAAAATTTGTTTCTTGGACCAGATAAATCGTACGAGACGGCAGCTTTAACGTCGGCGATTTTATTTTGTGCTAATTGAATGTTCCATAACAAGTTAGTGGCAACACCGGTAACTACGTGATCAACACCCGGATAAGATTCAGATTCAACAACAGCTGTAACATGAACGGTATCCTTTTCAGATATTGATGAAGATGAAATGGAGTAATAACGTGGTTGTAGATGGGCAACTGACTCCACCATGAATTCAAATGGGACTGAATCCCATTTTAATCCCTTACTTAAAGCTATCAAAGCATCGGCAATGTTTAAGTATTTTTCAGTGATTTGGCTATGAAATAATTGTTTATCATTGGCCAGAGCAGTGACACCATCCTCAACATCTTTAGAGGGAGAAAACTGAATGATTGACTTCAAGAATTGTCTGGAAACAGGACCTGTGATTTCCAGATAATGTCTCAAAACGGCCTCGTATGTCGTTGGTGATGGAACTGGAACCTGAACAGTAGGATCTAATGATGATAATTCTATAACAGTATCTTTCTTTTCCGTTAAACCCAAGACATCCAATAATTTTGCAACAGCTTCATTGGAGTTAGATGGCCAAATAGCAATATGATCACCAGTAGTATATTTAATGTTGGAACCGGATAAATCAAATTCAGCGTGAATGCAATGTCTAGTCTTTGAATTGAATAATTCTTTGGTAAATGAAACTGGTGCTAAATAAGGATGGGAATGATCAAATGGCCCTGTTGTTAAACTCTTGATATCTTCATCAGATTTTGGGTTGACATAGTTGGAATTCGGTTCCCCCAATGAAACTGTTGGAGAGGCAGTGGTCAAAATGGAACTCTCGCTACATTTTAAACTTGCTTGATATTTGATTTCATGTTCTTCTAAGTTTAATTCGGATTTTAAAACATCAAATAATGAGTCTTTCCAAGCTAGATAGTCTTCATCCATAGTAGCCCTACCGTCATCACCCAGGCCCATTTCACCTATCAAAGTAGCATCCTTTTCTTGCAAAGTTGTAGTGACTCTGGTACCCATAGCATTATAGAATTCATAAGTGGAATTACCTAGACCAAAGCAACAAAACTTAAGGTTAGATAGATCGTCACAATCATTGTCCAAATAATCAAAAAATTCGACAGAGTTGTCAGTTGGTTCACCTTCACCATATGTAGCCATAAAGAAAGTCATTAATTTGAAATCTTCAACTGAATCAAACACTTCATGTAAGTTTTCGTAATCATAGTCAGCCAAATCAACACACATGGTTGGAATAGAGAATCTTGACTGGAATTCTTTTGAAAATTTGTGAGCGTAATCTTCAGCTGTACCAGTTTGGGATGCATAGAAAACTAGCGCTTTCTTGTTGTTTTTGTTCAGCACTTCAATCAAGTCTCTAGAACCTTTAACAGAGAAACCGGATGAACCGGGTTCTCCAGTGGCCCATAGTTTACCCTTAGTGAAGTATGCAACTAACCCTAGGAAGATAGCAATAAGGACACCTAAATCTAATGAATCAATGGCCATAATGATATTGTCTTTCTTGTGAAAATAGTAAACGAGTCTTTGTAGTTGAGTAGGGATGTTTGAAAACAAACCACAAGTCTCAAAGGAAAAGATATAGGTGACAGTATTATCCAAACTATGAGATCTGTACAAGAAACTACAAGAGAATATAAAAGCTGGCATGATGAAAAAAATAAGGAGAGTAGGTATACGACATGTTAGGAAAATATGGAACTTTACGAGTGGATTGATATTCCAGATCGAAAAGACCGATTCGAATAAGATTTCCAGGCATCCAAGGCGCGTTGTGCCTGTGTTTAGTAATGTGACATAAGCAGAGATGGCCTGAGAATTTCTTTCGGATGTTGTCGCCGATAAACTCTGGAACCACAGAACACTTGGTTTCAGTTGTATTTGTACATTTATATGCCTAGTTCGTGAATGATGGTGGCATGATTTGAAGTAAAACAAACAGTCCGTCACTATGCAGAAGAATCAATCGCAAAATCTCTCTTTATACATACTGTCATCCGTGCTAAAAAGAACAGACTCTCGCAAATAGTGGTTCAAGATCACCGGGTTCCCGGGGTCAATAGATTCGTCTTATAAATATACGTAACAGGCTGATCAGTTGTAAGGAGGGAAATTAAAAAAGAACCCAGAAATCAATTCAATTGACTTGGAAGGTAAACAATTTGCAGATAGCCAGGAAAATCCCAGTTATTTTCTTAGTACTTTGGGATAGTGAAGAAAAAGGGCCCGATTGCTGGATACCTTTAGTATCCCTTCTTGTTCCTTAAGGTACATGATATTTGTTGTCACAAACTAAAATGAAACAGTTTCTCCATAAGAAAAGTAGTTTATTTCGCGTCTCTTTGGCAACCGAAACTACTCCAACTGCCCTATCGATAGTTCCGCGCAGAGAATACCTTGGAAAGATCAGCTAAGGAAGATAGTAGAGTTGCTGTTTAAAGTTGATGGATCTAGGAACTTTAGTATAACAGCATCAAAGATGTAAACCGGTGACTTGAGTGCTTGCTTGGCCTTGTAAATAGGTGGAGTAACTGACTTAAATCGAACTCCTAACTCCAGATATGGTATAGCTAAAACAGTTTTGCGTATATGTGGATCTCTTTTTGGGCAACATGTTAATAAAGCTGCCCAATTCTTCTGTAGATCAACAAGACTAAATAGAAGCAGGGGAAATAAAACTTCAAGGTGAACCAGACATACCACGCGGCTCAGGGACCTGAAATAAAGAAAGAAGGCAAAAACAGCCTTTGCCTTGTATATTGTGGTTTACGCCATTTTCTCCTCATATGGACGGTAACAGTGATATATGGACTCATGTATATAGGCTGTTGAGATGTATTAAAGTAATACTAAAATAAAAAGTAGAAATATTTTCGGCCAATTTTCTTCAATTTCCTTCAATTTTACGATATTTAAATAATTAATTCGGACAAAATTACAGTATTTTAGGAAATAAGAAAATAGCCTTTAGGAAAAAAAATATATAAACAGGACGCAACAAAATTGTAATTATTACATGCTATCAGCAAGTTGCAATTTTAATATTATTGTATTCAGAATAGATCAATAAATATTCGGGCCCTTTTTCACAGTTAAAAAAGATGACATCCACATTTTGATTTTGAAATAATACTTAAGGGGTAAATACACATACCTCATATAAATACGATAGCGATGTTTTGTAAACAATTCTGCGTACATTTCAAGTAAGGTAAATAAAAGCTTTGAATGAATCAAAGGAATAGTTTGAATACTTCCCCACATACCATCGCTAGTAATTGCAGTGAATATTAGACCTGTTTGTCTGAGATCTTGTTTAACTTCAATTTCCAAAGATAGGTATCGAGGTTTGGAATAAAGAGAGATAGTTAGCATTGATGATTGATTACTACTTTTTTTTCAATAATCTACAAAAAACTCCTCCTCATGATTTTAAGTGCCTTTTAGATAGTCGTCATCTGTTGTCTTCGGATTTTCTTGCTAAATTTATAGAGAGATAATTGGCCGGTTGATCGTCGTAAAAAATTTCTGGAGCACAACTGTGCATAGATAAAGATAGTAAACAACTTCCTAACCTTGCTCGCTACTCAATTATCCTGATGTAAGAACTTCATTCAAAGAATAACTTAAGTAGAATCACCATAAATTCAAAATGAGTTTCCCAAGAACAAATACAAAAACATTATAATAACAATTGGAGTATCTTAATGAAAAATTCGTTCATACCCTAAGTTATACACCATATGTTTCATTTAACTTAAAATACATTATCTGTGACTTTGGTTAAAAGCTATTTCGCCTCCAGATAAATAAGGTTAAAAAAGAACGAAAAACACAAAATCTCGGAATATTAGCTGATACTCTGTGAGTTCATTTTAATACTTAGGGATGAATATGGGTAACGAGGGGCTACAGGCTTAATTTCTATATATAGTCAGTGGATCGCCTTAAAAGATTTCCGGTTTTAATAGTCAGTTCGCAAAAGGTTAGCCTTGGAACGGT